>PVIW01006339.1:0-88858 GCA_004026585.1 Noctilio leporinus | reverse complement strand
CATAAGAATAGACATATAGATCAATGGAACAGAATAGAGAGCCCAGAAATTAACCCAGGACTCTATGGTCAACTCATATTTGACAAAGGGGGAAGGAACATCCAATGGAGTAAAAACAGTCTCTTCAACAAATGGTGTTGGGAGAACTGGACAGCAACATGCAAAAAGATAAAACTAGACCACCAACTTACACCATACTTCAAAATAAACTCAAGATGGATAAAGGATTTAAACATAAGCAGTGCCACCATAAAGGTCCTGGAGAAAAATATAGGCAGTAAACTTTCGGATATCCTATGCAAAAATATGTTTACTGATACTTCACCAAGGGCAAAGGAAATCAAAGAATGAATCAACAAATGGGACTATATGAAATTGAAAAGTTTCTGTTCAGCTAAAGAAAATATCAGCAAAATTCAAAGAGAACCAACTGTATGGGAAAACATAATTGCCAATGATACCTCAGACAAGCATCTGATCTCCAAAATATATAAAGAACTAATACGACTCAACACCAGGGTGACAGACAGCCCAATTCAAAAATGGGCAAAGGACCTGAACAGACAACTCACTGAGGAAGATATACAAAGGGCCCAGAGGCATATGAAAGAATGCTCAACATCGCTAGTCATCAGAGAGATGCAAATTAAAACTGCATTAAAATACCACCTCACACCTGTCAGAATGGCAATCATCAGCAAATCAACAAACAACAAGTGTTGGCGAGGATGTGGGGCAAAGGGAACCCTCATACACTGTTGGTGGCAATGTAGGCTGGTGCAGCCACTGTGGAAAACAGTATGGGGTTTCCTTAAAAAACTGAAAATGGAACTGCCTTTTGATCCAGCAATTCCACTACTTGGACTATACCCAAAGAATCCTGAAACATCAATTCATAAGAACCTATGCACACCTATGTTCATAGTGGCACTATTTACAATAGCCAAGTTCTGGAAACAGCCTAAGTGCCCATCAGTGGATGATTGGATCAAAAAACTTTGGTACACTTACACAATGGAATTCTATATAGCAGAAAGAAAGAAGGAACTTGTACCCTTTGCAACCACATGGATGGAACTGGAGAGTATTATGCTTAGTGAAATAAGCCAGTCAGTGAAGGACAAATATCATATGATCTCACCCATTACGGGACAATAATGAGCAAAACTAACAACAAGCAAAACAGAACCAAGTATATGAATACAAGGAATAGACCTTCAGTGGTCAGGGGGAAAGTGGTTGGGGGAAGGGGGGATGTAGAGGCAAAGAAGGGGAGCAGCTTAGACAAGAACCTAGTATAAAGGAACCATGGACATGGACAACAGGTGGGATTGACTTTGGAGGGGATGGGTGGGTGGGGAGGGGGACACAGGGGAGCAAAAAGGGGATGGATGTAATACAACAACAATAAAATTAAAAAACAAAAATCAAAAAACAAATAACCCAATTCAAAAATAGGTAAAGGTCTTAATTAGACATTTCTCCAAAGAAGAAGATATACAAATGGCCATTAAGCACATTACCATGTGATCCAGCAAATTCCACTTCTAGGTATATATCTGAAAGAATTGAAAGCAAAGATTCAAACAAATACTTGTGCAACAATGGTCATAGCAGCATTATTCATAGTAGCCAACAGGTAGAAACAATCCAATTGTCCACCAATAAGACAAATAGATAAACAAAAGGTGATGTGTACATACACTGGATTATTAGCCTTAAAAATGATATTCTGATACATGCTGCAATATGGATGAATCTTGAAAACACTTTGCTAAATGAAAGAAGGCAGAAACAAAAGGTCAAATATTGAATGATTCCACTTACATGAAGTACTCAGAATAAGCAAATTTCCAAAGACAGAAAGCAGAACAGAGGTTACCAGGGGCTCACTAGTCTTTGTCACAAGCTCAAAGATCATAAATGAACTGCTAGTGTCTAGAATGACTATGCATTTGTTTCTATTGCTATAGATTCACTTCCCTTTTCTGTTCTCTGGAGACAGAGCACAGCTGGTCAAGCATCCTTTATAAGAACGTTTTCTTCTACATGTTTCCCAAGGGCCATTACTAAGTGTGAAGAACATTAGTAAGATCACAGCATATTTGTATATGAGTCACTTTCCATGTGCATATGGTTAAATGTGCTTACAGTGAAGTTTTTATCAAATAGAATGGCAAAATAAAGCATTAAATTACTGCTTCACTGGAGATTACTATTTTCTGTTTTTGAATTGCCTATTATTCTCATGTATAGGAGGGCAGAACTGTCTTCTTACAAGTATATATCATCATATTGCCTTGAACATTGTCCTTCTTAAGATCTCTTTGCAAAATTTTATAGTTCGAGGAACAATTCTCTCTAGAGAATTATCTCCAAAGTTCCTACATTTAAAAATTACAGAATGGGCCTGGTTTTGACTAAATCCCTGAAAATTCCCAGAGGTGCTAAAAGCCCCTTTTCTCTTTTTGAAACCCATGTTCTCAAATAGAATCCAAGATAAGAGAATTGAAGGGATATAAATGGGCAAAAGGGAGAGATTAGGAGTAGAACTGCAAACAGTTAATGAAAGAACAGAAATGCCAGGTCTCCAACCACCCAGGTCTACAGAAAGACCGATAACAGGACTCTACGGAGACTAAGACACATCCAAAGCCCAGGGTACTATAGCCCCCACCCCTGCAATGGGACTCTTAAGTGATTCACCCTTTGGAAATGTTCAGAGGTGATTAGGGCAGGGCCACCAAGTGGTCTGGTGGAAGGAACCATCCAATGTGTGAGTTTTCAAAGGTTAGACTCTGGACATCCAGGGAACTCCAAACCTATTAGGATCAAACAAGATATCACAGCCCTAGTGAAAAAAAGTACTGACACTGGCATTTTCCCATTACACATGCCTAAACGCTGGGTACTCTTGAAATACTGTGGCCTCAAAATGGTACAAGGAACTCAATATTGCAAGGAAAAAAAACAAAAAAAAAAAAACAAAAAACACCATCAAGTCAATTTGTTCACAGTCTAAAAAACAATGTAAAACGATATTACAACCAAGTGATTGTGTTAAGGTTGCATGGGTCTTTCTGAAGTATATTTCCTTTATAATGAACTCATAAGAATATACATTAGGCTGAAGAATAAGAAGGGTATGAAAAATACAGGATTACCATTTGGGCGTTGCTTTCTTTCTCTTCTCTGGGAACAGAATTGGCAAAAAATCTTGCAGAATTAATACCATTTCTTTCTGGAGAGAGAAAGCTGGTCCGATTGCTAAGAACAAAAATATAGATGAGGTCAAAGCAATGTCTTACATCTGTTCTGAAAGCCAGCCAAGACCTGACATGGGCCCTGTGGGGTTTCAGACCTCCTCCTTCCAGATCCAACTTCCTTCTGGCCAAAGCAATTCTTAAAGCAGTACAGACTGCCCAGCAGCTTCTGTCCTACTCTGGCCCAAATGACTCCCTGTTCTCAAAGACTACTTTTTCTTAGGCTCCCCATGTGACACAGCTCATGAGCTTTCTAGAAACAGAGCAAGGTATCAGATCATTAGAAAAAAGCTCACTCCTTTGGGGCTCTCATTTCCATTCAAAGTAGCCAGTGAAAGTAAGGAAGTATGGCCATTCCTCTGATGGAATGAGGACAAGACTGAAAATCACCTTTCATCCTTCTCTTGAGTAGAAGCTGAAAATATAGCTCAGAATTCTGCTATCCAAAGTGATTGTGTCCTGTGGCATTTAGAGTGAACTAAGAAACTCCTGCATGAGGCTCAGGACTCTGAAAATGCAATTTCTAAAAAGTAAGATGAGAGTGCAAATACATTTTGAGCATTGTCCATGAACTATTCCTCTTTCTCTTTCTCTGAGAATGCCTTTCACCTACTCTGTTCATCAAGCTAAGCTCTTGGAAGTCATGCTGGTACTACTGGGCCTCTCTTGGGCCATAGCTGTTCCATTTATCCTGGGGCAATACAATTCCCTCTCCCAAGAATTGTGAATTTGGATTGAAAAAGAGTTTATCTCTGTTGATACTGGAATTGTAGTAAGTAAATAAACTCAGGCTCTATGGTATAGCTATTTTTGGCCATTAAGATTGTGCAAAAAAGGCAAGGGTCTCCAAAGAAAGAGGAATGAGCAAATGTGAAGAAAGAAGTAGACATGAGTAATGAAGAGAGATCCCCTGGGTTTCCAACAGCACTCACCTTCCTGATTCCAGTATCTTGGGAGGTTCAATTATATCCCTTCCTCTTATGATAATAAACCCTGTCCCTTCATTTGATTAAGCTAGATCAAGTAGGCTTCAACTACATTTAATCAAAGAGAGTTAATTACGACTGGAGTGTTTGTGCTGGATGAGGACTTTTTGAGCAAGCAGAGACTTACCAAGGCACAGTGTGAGTCCTGGTTACAGATGCATGTTCCCGAATGGTAGAAAGGTTTCTCAGGTCTAGGGGAGGTGACCGTGCTATAACACACAATATCCAGTAGGGTAAGTTCTCAGTTTAAGGCCAGAATCAAAAGACTATAAAACTGTGACATTCCACTTACCTAGCACATCAAATCCAAATTTACTAATAAGTAGTACTGATAATGAGTGTAAATTTCACTGTGCTTCTCTTTCCTGCCTCCCTGGGTGTACTACTTAGTAAATGGTCACATTATCAGCTGGAGGTAACAATGAGGCAATAATATATTTAGTCAATATACAATTATAAGAACTCATTATACATTAGGCATCGTTCTAGGTGTTAGAGACACAGTATGAATAAAACAGGTAAAAGTCTCTGACTTTATGGACTGCCAATGCCTACTTCATGCTTAACATGTCCAAAATTGAAACTTTATTTTTATCACCAGGTTCTAGTCTTCCCCACTTCCAGTTCATTGTCTTAGCTGATTGTCTTTCTGCCTAGAATATTCTTCTCCATTTCTCTCCTTGGTTAGTCATCTTTGAATGTCAGCTCAATGTTCCCTGCCTAGGAAGGCCTTCTTTGACCTCCATACAAGATCAGTTTCCACATTATAGTCTGTCATGAGTTCCTGTACTTACCCTTTATAGCACTCCCCCCAATTTGTGATGACCTGTTCACCTGTGATTATCTGATTCAGGTCTAGATTTATGTGCTCTGAGAGGGCAGGGTTTCTTCTGCTTTGTTCACTGCAGTAGAATTGGCATCTAGAGAAGCACTTGGCATCTGACCCTTATTCCACCTTAGTGGCCATGCATATATTCCTGTATCACTGACTTGACCCATTGCTTTTGTAGCTGTTTATAACTCCCCTCCATATCACCAGAGCCTAGTACAGTGTCTTTTTTGTTGCTCAATATTTTTCCTAGGAGCCTAAGACCTGGGCAAGGTGGTGGTTTGGAAAGGACATTTGAGTCATATAGTCTCTAGGGAGAAAATCTCTCTTGGTGGGATGACACAGACTCGTTACCTCCTGGCTTCACCACCTTCCCTCTCCCCATTGGGCCCCAGGATCCATCCCCGCATCCACACCCATCCAAAAATCAGCATCTTCTGACCCTAGTGTGTACCTTCATAACCACCCAATGAATCTCTAACCTCAAGTCCATTCAACATTTTCATGCCTCTGATTGCTAGGTCCTATATAGCTGCACTGTCCAATATGATATGCACAAGCCACATGTGGCTATTTAAAATTTTAGTTTGTTAAAATTTAAAATTCAGTTCCTCCATTACATTAGCCACATTTCAAGTGCTCAGTAGTCACATTTCTATCATCACAAAAAGTTCTGTTGGACAGCATTACTATAGAAATTTTAACTCAACAGAATGATATCTCCCTCAAAGTTACAGGCACCTGTTAAATTGTTTCTGACCAGAATGAATGGTTATTCCTCTGAACCTCATAAGACAGGATCTGTTTTCCTATATAGTACAAATTTCATAATTCTTCCTTTTCTTCCAGATGTATTTTTAACTTTTTTAAAAGATTTTATTTAATTATTAATAGAGAAAGGGGAAGGGAGAGAGGCAGAGAGGGAGAGAGACATCAATGTATGGTTGCCTTTCACCTGCCTCCAACTACGGACCTGGCTGGAGACCTGGTTTGCAACCTCATTATGTGCTCTGGCTGGGGAGTCAAACCAGTGACCTTTGGGTTCGCAGGCCGGCACCTTATCCACTGTGCCACCAGTCAGGGCTCAGATGTTTTTATATAGCTTTTTTCCTCTCAAACTGAAGAACCCTCCTTGCTTCCTTATCTTTGTATCTCAGCCTGTGCCTAAAATAGCACTACACACACAACAAACACACTGTAAATGTGATTTGACTCAAGTTGAACAGGTGATACTAGAATGGACTAGATATGAGTAACCAGACATGAGTATGGGACTTAGTTGCTAGCTTTGGGCATTACCACCTGAAAAAGTAGTTTTTCCAAAAAGTAAAGAGAGGTGAGAATGTACCAGTGATGAAGGTCAAAGATCACAGTCATTGTACCAAATATATCCTTGAAATCACATAGCCTTACTGGACAGATGACAGTGGGCAAGAATGAAGTTAGAAAGTTACTTTGACCTGCTTTTCCTCTTTCCTTCTTCTCCTTTCTCCCTGCCTGTCATGCTTAGCAGACCCAGAGAAGCTGCCTAGGAGCAATGCAGAAACTTTAAGGAGCTCTGTGCACATAGGAGCCAAACTGCTCATTGCCAAAGTCTTCTTCCACCTGAAACACCCCAGCTGCTACGCATGCACAGGGCACTGAGTGACAAGCCTGACATTCAGAAATTAGGTCATTTTTGGCTTACTTATAGGAAGAGGGCACTGTGATTACATTCAAGTGCTATTTAAATTAAGAGGTACCAGGTAGGTTCCATTCCAATCCATCAACACATATCTGGACCTTTGGTTGGGAAGCAGTCCTCTGGAATGAGCTTGATTGGAGGTGCCTGAAAGTCCCCTGACTCATTTTATTTACCATGATAATCTGGGGCAGCAAGGTTTCCAAGACCCACCATTCAATTCCAGTTATTTCTCCTCACCCTAAAACTTCCCAGACCTCTACGATGGCTTCTCTAGTGCTTCCTTCCCAGAGAGGGTCAAGAAGGAAACTTATTCACAGAGCTGCTGCCCTCTCCTGCATAGCAAACCTGATCAAACAGCTTACATTTCCTCTGAGGCTTGAGATCTCTATTCACTGGGGGAGGTTCCAGGTCTGCAGGTAGCTCAGGCAGTGGGCTGGAGAAGCTTCCTGAGCTCATTGGGATGTACCCATCAGAGCTGCACTGGGGTCCAAGGCCAGAGATGGCAGCCAGGGGGGCCATAGGCACATAGCTGTCTTCGTCACTGGCTGAAGCTGTGTGACACATTGGGGAGAACCTGCAGGGCTACAAGAGAACAAGGATGGGCTAGGAACCGCAGAACAGTCATGGAAACTGCTACCGGTAAGCAGCTTCATCTACATATAGGGTTTACGTTACAAATCATCCAAGAATAACTAAACTTCCTTAGGAAAGTCAGACAAGCCTCTTATTCAAACTCTGCCTTTGGACTTGTTGTGTGAGGTAGGTGATGACTCTCCTAAATCTGATGCAGGAAAACAATGGGTAATGTTTGATGTAAATGCTTTAAGTATAGTGATGCCTTCAGTAGTTACTGCCAAGTGTCTGGACCAATAGAACTGGCAGCATCCTTACAGAATATTACTCATTAAGTCCAGTAGTTGCCAGACAAGTTCAAACCTTAAGGGAAGACTGGACTGGTCCTCAGAGATTCAGCATGCTGAATCTCAAAAGACTTCAAGGGAATGTAAATAGGTCTGGCTATTTTTTTTTTTTTTTTTTTTTTTTTTTTGTAAAATTGAGGCTTAAAGGAACTCAAATGCCAAACTCACCAAATTTAAACTGTGCCGCTTATCTCGATGCCTTAAGGATTGGCCTTCTACTTCAGCTGCAAGAAACAAGATGTGGTGGTGAGAAATGTACGACATCAATTAAACTAGGGTCCAAGATTCTATGCCCCTTCAGGACCCTGCCTTCAGCTCTGGAGAGGCAGAGAGACACAACACAGGTTTCTATATGCAAGTGTTGCTATTAAGTAAGTTGGGCACAGAACAGATGGAAGTTAGACCATATTTTGAAAAAGTTTCTGTATGATAGCCTTAAGTTCTCTCTAAGAGATACAGGTAATTAACAAATACACATTGCATTTATTACATGAATTTTCTGAGCTTAGAGATGGTGGAGATAGAACTGGATGTTTGAAGAGAGGAGAGTAGGTGTAAGACATCCCCTTTGATGATCAGGAGTATAGGGTGAACAGAGAAGTGATAGTATTGCTGAGCAGCATTGAAGACTCCTTTGAGATCTGTGACCATGAATTGGCAACCATAGTTTTCTGCAGCAATAGTCAGCTACCCAGGTAGAGGCATGGAGAAGGAGGAAAAGTGAATTAATTACTGGATTACAAACTTTCAAATAGGTATGACAAATACAGTGTGACATAAAAAGTTAGAATTAATAGTTGGATTGAAAGAGATTTCCATAAAAAAATAAAGTTAGTGGTCAACATGGAGTTACTGACTTTTTATTGTATTAAGAAAGAACATTGAGAAAAAAACTTAAACTTATACTATCATCCTTCTTTAATAAAAAGACACTAAAATGTTTTACAACTATACAAAATAAGAATAAAAAAGAAAAGGAGACGTCTACAAGGAAGCAAAATCTGTAGTTCTGAACTGTAGTGATATTATTTAGGGGAATTAGCAGCTAAAAGAGGGCAGTCAAAACCATAAGAGCACATGAGACTATCTTAGTTGGAAGTGTTGAGAGAAGTTTAAGTATAAAACCCTAGAGAATCCCAATATTCAGAGCAGGAAGATGAGTAGTGGCTGATCGATCCTAAGAGAGTGAAACCGTAGAGTGAGGAGGAAACTCAGGGAGAACAGTGCCATTAAACCTAAGGAAAAAGTAAATGGCCAAAAATTGAGACCGCTATTGACAAGGGAACAAGTGCTCTTAGCACATGGGGACCAGAGCAAAATGTCCCCCCAAAACTTAGAAATGTCAAAAGTCAGGTTGTCTCTGAGAAATAAACTAGAGTCATCATATTTTTAAATTATATTTGATTAGGTTATTACAGTAGTCACAGTTCTTCCCCTTTTGTCCCCACCCACCTAGCACCCTCCACTCCTTCAGGCAATCCCCACATACTAGTGTCCATGGTTCAGGCGTATAATTACTCCAATTCTTATGCTGCACTTTATATACCCATAGCTATTCTATTTTTAATTAATTTATTCCTGGTGTATTACAGCTGTCCCATTTTTTTTCTCCATTGCTATCCCATGACCCACCCACTCCATTCCCTCTCCCATAGTCAATCCCCACATGTTGTCCTTGTCCATGGGTCATTTGTACTAGTTCCTTCACTAAAGTCTTCCCGTTTCTTCCGCCTTTCTCCCCCATTCCTACTCTCTGGTCACTGTGACTGTGTTCCTTCTTTGCATGCCTCTGGTTCTATTGTGCTCATTTGTTTGTTTTGTTCATTAGTTTTCTGCATTAGGTAAGATCATATGGCATTTGTCTTTTGCTGCCTGGCTTATTTCACTTAGCATAATAATCTCCAGTTCCATCCAAGCTATCACAAAATGTAGGAGTTCCTTTTTCTTTCTGCTGCATAGTATTCCACTGGGGAAATGTAACAAAGTTTTTTGATCCAATCATACACTGATGTGCACTTTAGCTGTTGCCAGCACTTGGTTATGGTAGATAGAACTGCTATGAACATAGAAGTTCATAGGTTCTTCTGAAATGGTGTTTCAGGATTCTTTAGGTATAATCTTAGCAGTAGAATTGCTGAATCAAAATCAGTTCGATTTTTAGTATTTTGAGGAAATTTCATACTGTTTTCCATAGTGGCTACATCAGTCTGCATTCCCACCAACAGTGCATTAGGATTTCCTTTTCTCCATGATCTCACCAGCACTTTTGTTAATTCAGTTTTTTTTTTAAGACTTTATTCATTATTTTTAGAGAGAAGGGCAGGGAGGGAGGAAGAGAGGGAGAGAAACATCAACACATGGTTGCCTTTCACCTGCCTCCAGCTACAGACCTGGCTGCAGACCTGGTTATGTGCGCTGACTGGGAATTGAACCAGTGATCTTTGGGTTCACAGGCCAGCACCTTATCCACTGTGCCACCAGCCAGGGCCTATTGATTTGTTAATGATGGCCATTCTGATTAGTGTGAGGTGGTATCTCATTGGAGTTTTAATTTGCATGTCTCTGACAGCTAGTGAGATTGAGCATTCTCTCATATGCTTATAGGCCATTTTTATGTTCTTCTCAGAAAATTATCTATTCAGGTCCTCTGTCCATTTTTTAATTGGGTTGTCTGTCATCCTAGTGTTGAGTCATATAAGTTCTTTACATATTTTGGAGATCAAATCCTTGGCTGAGGTTATCATTGGGGAATGTTTTCTCATACTGTTGGTTTGCTTTTCATTTTATTGATTTTTTTAAAGATTTTATTATTTCCAGAGAGAGAGGGGAAGGGAGAGAGGCAGAGAAACATCAATATATGGTCATCTTTCACCTGCCTCCAGCTGTGGAGCTGGCTAGAGACCTGGCTTGCAACCTGGTTATGTGCCCTGACTGGGGAATTGAACCTGCGACCTTTGGGTTCGCAGGCCAGCACCTTATTTATGGTGCCACACCAGCCAGGTACTGATGTTTTCTTTAGCTGAGCAGAAACTTTTCAGTTTGATGCAGTCCCACTTGTTTATTTGTTCCTTTACTTCCCTTGCCCTAGGAGAAACATTGGTGAAAATATTGCTGTGTGGGATACCTGAAATTTTACTACCCATGTTTTTCTCAAGGACTTTTATGTTGGCATGGCTTATTTTTAAATCTTTTATCAATCTTGAGTTTACTCTGGTGTATAGTGTACATTGGTTGTCTAGATTTATACTTTTGCATGTCCCTTTCCAGCTCTCCCAACACCACTTGTCAAAGAGGCTATTTTCACTTCTTTTCACCCTCCTTTCCCCTTTGCCAAATATTAGCTGCCCATAGAGTCCTGGGTTTATTTCTGGGCTCTCTATTCTGTTCCATTGATCTCTTTGTTTGTTCCTGTGCTAGTACCAGACTGTTTTGATTACTATGGCTTTGTAATATAGTTTGATTTCTGGTATTGTGATTCCTCCTATTTTGTACTTCTTTCTCATGATTGCTATGGCTGTTGGTGGTCTTTTATTGCTCCATATAAATTTTGGAAGTACTTTTTCTAGATCTGTGAAATATGCCATTGGCATTTTAATAGGAATTGCATTGAACCTATAAATAGCTTTGGGTAGTATGGAAATTTTAATAATGTTAATTCTTCTCATTCATAAACATGTTATATGATTCCATTTATTTGTATCTTCCTTAATTTAGTTCTTCAGTGTTTTGTAGTTTCCTGAGAATGGATCTTTTACCTCCTTGGTTAAGTTAATTCCTAGTTATTTTATTTTTCTTATTGCTATAGTAAATGGAACATGTTTCTAGTTTCTACGTATGATGTTTCATTGTTGGTATACAAAAATGTATTTGATTTCTAGATATTGACTTTGTATCTAGGTATTTTGCCATATTCACTTATTAGGTAGAGTAGTTTTTTAGTGGAGTCTGTAGGGTTTTCTACATACACTATCATGTCATCTGCAAATGACACTTTTACTTCCTCCTTTCCAATTTGGATGCCTTTGATTCCTTTTTCTTCTCTGATAGCTATGGCTAGAACTTCCAAAACGATGTTGAATAGAAATGGAGAGAATTGATAGCCTTGTCTTTTTCCTGATCTTAGGGGGAAGACTTTTAGGTTTTGCTCTTTGAGTATGATGTTGGCTGCAGGTTCTTGTATATGGCCTTTATTATATTGAGGGGTGCCCCCTCTATTTCCACCTTGCTGAGCGTTTTTATCATAAATGGTTGTTGTACTTCATCAAATACTTCTTTAGCATCCATTAATATGATGACAAGATTTTTGTCTTTCATTTTGTTTATGTGGTGTATTACATTTAATGATTTGCAATATTAAATCATCCTTGTGTCCTTGTGATGAATCCCGCTTGATCATGGTGTATGATCTCTTTCATGTAATTCTGCATCTAATTTGCCAGAATTTTGTTGAGGATTTTGGCATCTATATACATCAGTGATAGTGGTTTGTAGTTTTCTCTCTTTGTTGTGTCTTGACCTAGTTTTGAGATTAGAATAATACTGACCTCATAGAAAAACTTTGGGAGTCTTCCCTCTTCTTGGATTTTTTGGAACAGGTTGAGAAGGATGGGAGTTAGTTCTTCTTACATGTTTCATAAAATTCACCTGTGTGTCTATCCAGTTCGGGGCTTTTGTGTGTCAGGAGTTTTTTGATTACTGCTTCAGTTTCACTAGTTGTTATTATTGGTCTATTTAGGCTTTCTGCTTCTTTTAAACTAAGTTTTGGAATGTTATATGTTTCCAGAATGTGTCCATTTCACCCAGGTTGTCAAATTTCTTGTCATATAATTATTCATAGTAATTTCTTACAATCTTTTCTGTTTCTGTGGTATCAGTTGTGATTTTTCCTGTTGTTTCTGACTTTATTTGGAACCTTTCTCATTTTTTGTTGATGAGTCTGTTTAAAGGCTTGACAATCTGTTTATCGTTTCAAAGAACCAGCTCCTGCATTTATTGATCCATTGAATTGTTATTTAAGTCTCTATGTCATTTAATTCTGATTTGATCTTGATTATTTCCTTCCTTCTACTCGCTCTGGGCTTTGTTTGTTATTGTTCCTCTAAATCTTGTAGCTGTAGGGTTAGATTGTTTATTTGAGATTCTCTATCCTTTTTAGGTAGGCCTGAATTGCTAGGAACTTCCCTCTCACTTGCCTTCACTGTATCCCATAGGTTTCAGGTTGTTTTGGTTCATTTTCATTTCTTTCCAGAAACTTTCAAATGTTTCCCCTTGATCTCACTGTTAACCTGTTCATTATATAATAGAATATTATGCAGTTTCCATGAATTTGAATGTTTTCTGGGTTTTTCCCTTTAGGTTATGTTCTGATTTCAAGCTGTTCTGATTATCTGAGAAGATGTTTGATATCATTTACATTTTCTTGAATTCGTGGAGGCTTGTTTTATGTCCTACCATGTGATCTATCTTACAGAATGTCCCATGTGTATTTAAAAAGAATCCTGATTTTGCTTCCCTGCAGTGAAAAGTTCTGTATATATCAATTAAGTCCATTTGATCTAGAGTGTTGTTAAATGCCACAATATCCTTGGTGTTTCTTTGCTTGGAAGATCTGTTCATTGTTGATAATAGGTGTTAAAATCCCCTACTAAGAGTTGCTGTCCATATTCTTCTTGAAGTCCCCCAAGATTTTCCTTATATATTTGGGTGCTCCTATGTTGAGTGCATATATGTTTACAAGATTATATCTTTTTGCTGAATTGTTCCATTAAGTATTATAAAATGTCCTTTGTCTCTTTTTATGGCTTTTGTTTTAAAATTAATTTTGCCTAATATAAGTATTGCTACCCAAGTTTTATCATGTCCATTTGCTTGAAATATATTTTTCCATCCCTTCACTTTCAGTCTGTGTCGATCTTTTGTTCTGAGGTTGGTTTCTTATAGACAGCATATATGTGTGTCATGTTTTCTTATCCATTCAGCTACCCTATATTTTTTAATTGATGCATTTAATGCACTTATGTTTAAGGTTATTATTGACAGATACTTATTCATTGACATTTTTCCCCTTTGACCTGTGTTCCTCTGTCCAACTTTGTTTCTTCCATCTTCTTAAAGCAGACCCTTTAGCATCTCTTGCAATGCTGGAGATATATTCTTTTTTTCTTTTTAATTTTATTGTTGTTGTATTACATCCATTCCCTTTTTGCTCCCTCTATCCCCCTCCCCACCCACCCATTCCCCCCAAAGTCAATCCCACCTGTTGTCCATGTCCATGGTTCCTTTATACTAGGTTCTTGTCTAAACTGCTCCCCTTCCTTGCCTCTTCCTCCCCCCTCCCTCCATGGAGATATATTCTTTTAGCCTTCTTTTGTCTGGGAAATTCCTTATTTCATCTTCCATTTTGAATGAGAACCTTGCTATGTAGAGTAGTCCTGGTTGTAGGCCTTTGCTTTCCATTGCTGGGAATGTTGTTTTGCCATTCTCTTCTGGCTTGTAGTGTTTCTGTTGAAAAATCAGCTGACAACCTTATTGGAGTCATATTGTATGTTACTGTTTCTCTCTTGCTGGCTTTAAGATTCTCTCTTTGTCTTTGAAATCTGCCATTTTAATTATGATGTGTCTTGGTGTTGGCCTCTTTGGGTTCATCTTTATTGTGACCCTCTGTACTTCATGGACTTGTGTCACCCTATCTGTCCTCAAGTTGAGAAAGTGTGCTCTCATTACTTTCTCAAACAGCTTTTCTATCCCTTGCTCCTCTTCATCTCTTTCTGGTATCCTTATGATTGGCTACTATTACGTTTCATGTTGTCCTGCAGCTCTTTTAAAACCACTTCATTCTTTTTCGTTTTTTTGTTTGTTTGTTTGTTTTCTAGTTTCATTGCACTGTCTGGGAATCTTTTTCTATGTTGTCCTCCACCTTGCATATCTAATCCTCTCCTTTCTCTAGCCTCCCTTTGAGTCCTTCTATTGTGTTCTTCAATTTAGAATTTGTATTCTTCATTTCATCCTGGCTTTTATTGATAGTTTCTACATCCTTTAAATAAAGGTATAATTCCCAGTATGTGCCTTCTAGATTTCCTGGAGTTCTTCATAGTCCCCTTGGAGTTGTTTGTAGTTTTCTTTGAGCTCCCTGAGCCAACTGAGCTTCTCTAGAATCATTCTTTTGAATTCCATGTCTGATGGTTTGTTTGCTTGTTTCATTTAGCACTTTTTCTGGGGACTCCTCCTTTCCTTTTGATGGAGGGTTGTTTCTTTGTCTCCCTGTTTTAGGTGGCTTTCCTTGCTTGTTTCTACTTCTTAGATTGGTCTACCGGACTTCCTGTCTTCATTGTGTGACCCTCTGTGGTAGAAGACCTGTGGGATTTGGTAGTGCAGTCTCCTTGATTTCTTGAACTTGATGCCCTTGGGATGCCCTTTATGCCATTTATTTGGGATGAAAAGTTGTACCTGGGCTTTTGTTGTTGTGTTACTCTTTGGTGGGCCCTTCCCTCTGGTTGGCTGAGAGTCATTGTGCCCACCATGTCTTATATACTATTGTAGATATGCACTTTCTTTACTTCCTGGATCTGCTCCTGATGACCTCAGACACATGTCCCAGTCTGAGAATAGGCAGACTGTTTGAGACTAGCAGAGATACACTGTCTTTGTCTGTGTCCTTCAGTTGTTAATCTAATCACTCTGTAATCAGCCATCTGGCTTAGGCAGCACAGGGTAAGACAGATTACTTCTGTGGACTGGGTTATTTCTTCCCCTCAGGCTGATGTAACTTGGAGAAGAGTAGTCTGCCTACAGTATGAGATATGAATCTGCTACTCCCTCATTTCTCTCCTTAAAGCCACTGCCCCAAACTCTCCTTAAGCTTCTCTAGTCCACTCTGCCCTCCCTCTGCTTAAGACCAGAGTAAGTGGATGCCAGTGTGTTTTCATTCATGGTTCCTTTAAGGACTGTCTCTCTAGCCATCTCTCTCAAGCCAGCAACACCCCGAAGGTTTTCACTTTTCACAGCTAAATGCTCTTTTACTCTCAGATGTGTTGCTGTAGGCTAGGAAGTCAGGTGGAACCCCCAACTGCTGAGATGTTTCTTTGTCCCTTCAGCTACAGCAGCCCATGGGAGTCCAGCCAGCCCTCTCTCATCTCCACACTTCCTACCAGTCACATTGTGATGAAGTTGCCTCTTCTGTTCTATCCATGATTATAAGGTCTCTTTCCAGCTAGTGTTTTGTTTGTTATTCAAGATAACTTCTCCACAATTAAGTTGCAATGCCATATTGGTCCTGGGAGGAGACTGGTGTAAATCCAATTACTCTTCCCCCATCCTGGATCCTCTCCCATAGCTATTCTGTTCCTGCCTATTTGTATGTACTTCTTAATCTCCTCACATCTTCACCCATTTCCCCCCCACACACACCCCTCCCATCTGTCAACCAACAAAATACCCTCTATATCTGTGATTCTATCTCTGTTTATAGTTTGTTTTCTTAATTGTTGATAGACATATATTTACTGCCATTTTATTGTCCATAGTTTTGATTTTCTTTTCTTAAATACTCCTCTTAACATTTCATATAATAATGGTTTGGTGATGATAAACTCCTTTAGTTTTCTCTTGTCTGGGAAGATCTTTATCTGCCCTTCCATTCTAAATGATAGCTGTGCTGGGTAGAGCAAACTGGGTTGTAGGCCCCTGCTTTTCATGACATTGAATATTTCTTACCATTCCCTTCTAGCCTGCAAAACTTATTTTGAGTAATGAGCTGACAGTTTTATGGGAACTCCTCTGTAGGTAACTGCTTTTCTCTTACCGCTTTTTTTTTTTTTTAAAGATTTTATTTATTATTTTTAGAGAGAAGGGAAGGCAGATAGGCAGACAGGGAGAGAGACATCAATGTATGGTTGCCTTTCACCTGCCTCCAGCCACAGACCTGGCTGGATACCTGGCTTGCAACCTAGTTATGTGTCCTGGCTGGATATCAAATCAGTGACCTTTGGGTTAGCACTGTGCCACTAGCCAGGGCCTTCTTGATGATTTTAAGATATTCTCTTTATCTTTAACTTTTGGCATTTTAACTATGATGTACCATGGTGTGGTCCTCTTTGGATCCAACTTGTTTGGGATTCTCTGTGTTTCCTGGATTTGTATGTCTATTTCCTTCACCAAATTAAGGAAGTTTTCTGTCATTATTTTTTCAAATATGTTTCCAATTTCTTGCTCTTTCTCTTTCCCTTCTGGCAACCCTATGATGTGAATGTTGGAACACTTGAAGTTGTGCCAGAGGCTGCCTGTATTATCCTCATTTTTTTTTTTTTTTGGAGTTTTTTTTCCTTGTTGTTATTCTAATTGGTTGTTTTTTGATTTCTTAAGTTCCAAATCATCTGATTCTTGTCTTCATCCACTCTGTGTTTCCCTGTAAATAGTCCTTTATTTCAATTAGTGAAAGCTTCATTTCTGACTGTACCTTTTTTATGCTGTTGAGGTTCTCACTAAGTTCCTTAAGCATCTTTATAACCAGTGTTTTGAACTCTGCATCTGATAAATTGCTTATCTCCATTTTGTTTTAAGTCTTCTATAGTTTTGTTCCATTCTTTCATTTAGGCCATGATTCTTCATCTCCTCATTTTGGCAGCCTCCCTGTGTTTATTTCTGTGTGTTTGGTAGAGCTGCTATGAATCCATCTTGGTAGTGTTGCCTAATGAAGGAGGTGTCCTGAAGGATCCAGTGGCACAGCCTTCTCTGTCACCCAAGCTGTGTTCCCTTAATGTGGACTGAATACACCCTCCTCTTGCAGTTGAGCTTTGGTTGCTGTTGACAGGTCAATGGGAGGGATTTACCAAGGCCAGTTAGCTGCAATATCTGGCTGTTGCCACTGACCACCAACCTCCTCTCTTCATAAAGGATCAGCTGTGTAGGGGCAGAGTCTGTAGCTTGTCCACTAGGTGCACAGCTCTGCGGTGTTTTAGGTGGTGCAGGCCAAGGTCAGCACCTACCTGTGTTCTGCCCAGGGCCTCCCCAGCCATGAAGCAATCTGAAACTGCTGCTTTCTGTTCTGGGCTTGGAGATTCCCAGGTGAAGCCAAACTTCAAGTCTACTAGTCCAGCTGCTGCTAGTGCTTGGCCTGAGGCCACATAGCAAGATGTATGGGGGCTGGAGTCTCACTGAGATCAGCCATTGCTGGAGAGGATTTAGGAAGTTGTGAAGCCTGAGCAAGGCCAGCCATTCATATGGAAAAGCCATTGTTAATAGCTTGGGTGGGTCCATATGCTGGGCGGGACAGAGCCTCCATGGATCTCCAGAGGAGGACAGTGAGCCAAGTTTATGGAGTCTCCAATATGCCACCCAACTACTGGCTCTGTGGCTCTGTTAGTGGGTTGGGTGTTCAAATGAAAGATAATAGCCTATGCCTGCCTTTCTATGTGGGAGAAAGCTTATCTCTTGCTCTCTCTTTGTTGTCAAGACACTTCCTTCCTTCCTCCCTGTATGCTACTGGTGCCTTTCCAGCTGCTACTGCAGTGCTGCAGCTCAGAAAGAGTGAGTCTGAGTAAATCCATATGTGGGTTCTTTAAGGGAAACTGCTTGGGACTCCAAAAATTTCTTCCACCAACTCAGTTCCTGCTGGTATTTGAAGCCAGAAATTATGAGATCTTATCATCCTAGCACTGGAACTCTGGGCTACAGAGGCCTGGTATGAGGCTCGGACTACTCAATCCCAAAATATCCCTCCCAATTTTTTATCCACCACACATGGATGTCAGATCAGCCCATTCTGTGTCTTGACCCCTCTTACCAGTCTGGATAGGTGTGGTCTTTAATTTCATAGTTGTTGAACTTCAACTTTGTTCTGACAGCTCTAAATGATGGTTGTTCTATAGTTTAGTTGTAATGTCGATGTGGTTGTGTGAAGAGGTGAGCCATGTTTACCTATGCTGCCATCTTGACTGGAAGTCAATATCATGTTAAAGTGAGAGAATAACTTCCATCTCAGAAAGATGTGATGGAGGCTGATGGAATTAATATGTATTATATACGTACATATGCATGATATGTATTGATACTTATCTATGCTTCTATGTTTTCAAGGCTGCAGAAAGACTGGTTAAAAGCTGCTCTGGAGTCACATTGTCTAGTTTAAAAATCTCTGTTCTACCACTTATCAGATTTTTACACTAGACGTTTTAATTACACTGTCTCAACTTCATAATCTATAATTTTATAGGACTGCTGAAAAGGTAGATGCATTAAAGCATATACAGGACTTAGTACAGTGCCTGGAACACATAAAGTACTTAAGTCCTAGAAATTACTATGGACGTTATTAATAAAGAATATGGGACTTGTGTATGTGAACAGAGTCCTCTAACTCCCTTTTCATTATCAGATCCCTACTACTGTCATCAAATAACATGAATATAAAGAAAACCCTAAATCAGTGCCAAATAGCTTAAGGACTTTATGATAGAGTAAAGATGGGTAAAAGAAAGCACCAAGAATGGATTCACATCCACACTCCTATGAAACAGACACCTGGAGAATCTGTCTCTGCCAGAATCTTACCCTGTTGAATTTCCTGCTATCTCACTAATAATTGTAATATTTCTTTTTCTATTTAATCCTTTTGCCCACAACTTTCAAATGTTATGGGGCTCTTGATTCTTTTCTCTATATTCACTTCCTTGATGACCTCATCTAGTCCCTTGAATTTACTATCTATGCACTGATAACTCCCAAATTCATAGTTTCAGCTCAGGCCTATCATTGACCTTCAGACTCTTTTTTAAAGCATATTTTAGTAGTCCCAATTTTCCCCTTTGCTCCCCTCCACCTGGTACCCTCCTTCCCTTCATCAATATCATGCCCCACCCAGTTCATATCCAAGGGTTGTGCGTGTAACTTCTTTGGCTTCTCCATTTACTTTACTACTCATTTATTTATTTATTTATTTACTTACTTACTTACTTATGTGTGTGTATTTGTTGTTGTTGTTATATTATTCATCTCATTTTCCCCCTCTGCCCTCCCCTTCCCCACTCTCCTTCTCCCCTGCCACAGTCAATCCCACATGTTGTTTGTGTTCATGGGTCACCCATGCTAGTTCCTTGACTAAACTGTTCCCCTTCCTTGCTTCCTTCTCTCCCTCCCCCTCCCCCTCCCCTGTACACACTGAGAATGTGTTCCCTGCATTCATGTCTCTGGTTCTGTTCTGTTTTGTTTGTTTGTTTTTTCACTAGGTTCCTGTATTAAGTGAGAACATGTAGTATTTAATTTTTGCTGCCTGGCTTATCTCACTAAGCATGATACTCTCCAGTTCCATTCATGCTATCACAAATGGTAGGAATTCTCTCTTTCTGCTGCATAGAACTTCATTGTGTAACTTACCAAAGTTTTTTGATCCATTCATCCACTGAAGGGCACTTAGGTTGTTTCCAGCACTTGGCTATTGTAAATAGTGCTGCTATGAACATAGAGGTGCATAGTTTCTTCTGAATTGGTGTTTCAGGATTCTTTGGGTATAATCCTAGCAATGGAATCACTGGGTTATAAGGCAGTTCTATTTTTGCTTTTGTTTTTTTTTGAGGAATTCCCATACTGTCTTCCATAGTGTCTGCACCAGTCTGCATTCCCTCCAGCAATGCACCAGGGTTCCCTTTTCTCCACATCCTTGCCAGTATTTGTTGTTTGTTGATTTGTTGATGATGGCCATTCTGACAAGTGTGAGGTGGTATCTCATTGTAGTTTTAATTTGCATCTCTCTAATGGCTAGTGATGTTGAGCATTCTTTCATGTGCCTGTGGGCCCTTTGTATGTCTTCTTTGGAGAAGTGTCTGTTCAGGTTCTTTGCCCATTTGTTAATTGGGTTGTTTGTCTCCCTGGTGTTGAGTCATATTAGCTCTTTATATATTTTGGAGATCAAACCCTTGTCTGAAGTGTCTTTGGCAAATACATTTTCCCATATGGTTGGTTCCCTTTTTATTTTCTTGATGTTTTCTCTGGTTGAGCAGAAGCACTTTAGTTTGATGTAGTTCCTTTATTTCCCTTGCTTTGGCAGATATTTCTGTGAATATTTTGCTGTGTGGGATATCTGCAATATTTTTGCCTATGTTTTCCTCTAGGACTTTTATGGTGGCACTGCTTATGTTTAAGTCTTTTATCTATCTTGAGTTTACTCTGGTGTATGGTGTAAGTTTGTGGTCTAGTTTCATTTTTTTGCATGTGGCTGTCCAGTTTTTCCAACACCACTTGTTGAAGAGGCTATTTGCACTCCATTTTATGTTCCTTTCCCCTCTCTCAAATATTGGTTGTCCATAGAGTCCTGGGTTTATTTATGGGCTCTCTATTCTGTTCCATTGATCCGTTTGTCTGTTCTTGTGCCAGTACCAAATTGTTTTGGTTATGGCTTTGTAATATAGCTTGATGTCTAGTATTGTGATTCCTCCTATGTCATTCTTCTTTCTCAGGATTGCTGTAGCTGTTTGGGGTCATTTTTGACTCCGTATGAATTTTTTAAGTGTTTGTTTTAATTCTGTTAAGTACGATGTTGGTATTTTAATAGGGATTGTATTGAATCTGTAGATGGCTTTGGGTAGTATGGACATTTTAATGATGTTAATTCTTCCCAATCACAAACATGGTATGTGCTTCCATTTATTTGTATCTTCCTTAATTTCCTTCTTCAGTGTTTCATAGTTTTTTTTAGTACAAGTCATTTATTTCCTTGATTAAATTTATTCCCAAGTACTTTATTTTTATTGGTCCTGTGGTAAATGGGATTTGTTTTCTAGCTTCTATCTCTGATGTTTCATTGTTGGTGTATAAAAATGCCTTTGATTTCTAGATACTGACTTTGTATCCAGCTATTTTGCCAAATTCACTTGTTAGGTGGACTAGTTTTTTATACTTTACTATTCTTTTTTTTATTTTACTTATTTATTTTAGAGAGAGGGGAAAGGAGAGAGGCAGAGAGGGAGAGAAACATCAATGTATGGTTGCCTTTCACCTGCCTCCAGCTAAGGACCTGGCTGGAGACCTGGCTTGCAAGCTGGTTATGTGCCCTGGCTAAGCATTGAACCAGCGGCCTCTGGGTTTGCAGGCCAGTGCCTACCCACCAGCCAAGGTTACTTTACTATTCTTAGCATCCCCTGCCTATTTTGTCCCTACCAATTATGCTTCTTAATCCTTGTACTTTTTCTCCCATTCTTCCCCTTCACCCTCCCCACTGATAACCCTCCATATGATCTCCATATCTATTGATGCTATTCTTATTGTTTGCTTAATTTGTTTTTTGTTTGGTTGGTTGTTTATCAAGTTCAATTGTTGATAATTTTGAATTTGTTGTCATTTTACTGTTCATAGTTTTTATCTTTTTCTTATATAATTCCTTTTAACATTTCATAATAATGGCTTGATGATGATGAACTCCTTTAGCTTCACCTTCTCCAGGAAGCACTTTTTCTGCCTTTCCATTCTAAATGATAGCTTTTCTGGGTTGAGTAATTTTGGTTATAGATTCTTATTTTTCATTACTTTGAATACTTCTTGCCAGCCCCTTCTTGGCTGCAAAGCTTCTTTTGAGAAATCAGCTGATAGTCTTATGGGAACTCCTTTGAGGGTAACTCTGCTTTTTGCTTGATGCTTTTAAGATTCTCTCTTTATCTTTAGCTTCTGGAATTTTAATTATGATGTGTCTTGCTTGCTGTGATCCTCTTTGGGTTCAACTTGTTTGTTTCTGGCCAAGACATAGGCATAGGCAGACATGCTTCACCTCCTTACACAACCATAAGGATTACAACTACCTCAAAACAAACAAACAAACAAAAAACAGAACTGCCATAAAATTGAACTGTATGGAAGTTAGACAACAAGGATTTATAGAAAAAACATATTCATCCAGATGGGCAGGAGGGGCAAAGCCAGGGAGTTGGGGCAGAGAAGACTCAAGGTGGTAGAAAGCAGGCAGCAGAATGGCTTCTTGCATTCATATGTCATGGATAAAAGCCTGGAGGGTCACCTCAGGAGTGACTCCAGCCCCAGACTAAACTACACAGTTCGTGGTTACAGTGCAAGGAAAATAAAGCCTCTAAGCTTCTGCCTGTGAAAATCAGTGTGGATTAGTGGGGTGGGCAGTCTCTCAGGAGAGTCTGTTTAGAGGACCACCAACTTCTAAAACATATGCAAACCCACTCACTCTGGGAACCATCCCTAGGGCACAGTCACATTTCTAACAAATTACTTGACATTTCCACTAGGATATCTAGCAGTTATCTCAAACTCAACATATCCAAAAACAATTTTCTGGCCTCCACCCCATCTTCTAACTTATTCCTCTTGTTCCTTATTCCCCACCTTGGTTTCTTAGGCCAAAAACAATAAAGTCAACATTGACTCCATTCTTTCTCTACTTCACATCCCATGAGTGAAGTTCTAGCTTCAAGATATATCAATCATCCAAATTCTTTTTAACAAATTCAAAAACCACTATCCTAGTCTCAGTTACCATTATAGTTTTCCTGGTTTTCTCATATTCTAACTGGTTTTCCTGCTTCTGCACTTGTTTCCCTCGGTCTAGTCTTAACACAGCAGTGATTCTGTATAGAAACCAAAACCTATGTAAATGGAAGGCTATTTCCTCTTCATGAAATGGAAAACTCAACATTGTAAGGATGTCAAATCTTCAAAGATTATCTACAGATAGGATAAAATCCTCCTCAATAATGAGCCTTGGCCTCACTCTGCCACCAGTTACAAATATCAATTCCAGGTGAATTTCAGTGGGGAAGGCAGAACAATCACTTTGACATGTTCCCTCTGCTTTCCTGAATCCATTTTTACTTTGAGTCACATTTTCATATTCTATTATTCTACTGGTTTCATTTATTTCACTCTCTAAATTCTGCTTACCCACTCTTTGTTTTCCCTTTTTGTCTATTGCTCATATGTTAGCACTTTAAGACCCTGTGGGTAATTAGCATAACTTATTTCATCGAGGTTATCAGAAGGAGTAATATGTACAATGCTCACATCGCTAGGGGTATTGAGGGAGATCTTTGCCAATGACTCAGTTTCTCGGTCAGAATTAGAAATATATACTATTTGAAGTGAGTTTTCATTCCTTAAACTTCAATGATTCCTTTAAAATGTGGCCTTATAGCCCTGGCTGGTAGCACAGTGGGTAAGGTGCCGGCCTGTGAACCCAAAGGTCGCAGGTTCGATTCCCCAGCCAGGGCACATGGCCAGGTTGCAAGCCAGGTCTCCATTCAGATCTGTGGCTGGAGGCAGGTGAAAAGCAACCATACATTGATGTCTCTCTCTCTCTCTCTCTGCCTCTCTCCCTTCCCCTCTTTCTAAAAATAATGAAATAAAAAATCTTTAAAAAAAAAAAAAGAAGTACAAATTGGTAGTTAGATAATAGCCGTGGGGATGTAAAGTACAGCATAGGAAATGAAGTAGCCAAAGAACTTATACACAAGAGCCACGGACATGAACAATGGTGTGGGGATTGCCTGAGGGAGTGGGGTGTACTGGGTGGAGGGAGGTGGGGGGAAAAACTGGGTCAACTGTAATAGTGTAATCAATAAAATATAATTAAAAATAAATAAATAAATAAAATGTGGCCTTATAGGTACAAGAGTGATTATATATTTGGATGAAAGGGAGGGAGGAAGGGAGAGAGGGAGGGAGAGTTGCAGGACCTCATGAGAATGAAAAGCTTTACAGAAAAAGGCAAAAGAGGGCTCCAGGAGGGGTCTAACTTGCCAATGGACCAAGTTGATAGGCTGGGTTAGCATTATGTTGATAGTGACAGCTTGGTAAGGGCTGCATCACTAGTGTATAACCATTTAGAATTTGGAAATAAAACATATCAGATGGGATGATGAATGAGGCTGATGAGATCACTGGAAATAAAAAAGCTGATCTATTGTCTCAGAGCTCACTATGCTTGTAAGAGGCAAAAAATGGAATCAAGCAGAACTGATGTAAAAGGCATCACCTTCTGTACCAAGTGTGTCCCAGAGTGACTAAAAACAAACACTTGGAGCTTAATCTCAGATGGGGAGGCCATCACATGGGCAGGGGCATGCCTAAGGGACCATGGCCGTGACTTCTTTCATCATCTACAGGGACCTAAAGAATTAAGAGAAGCCAGGCTTTTCTCTGTACCTAAATATTAACATCCAACACTTACCTTTCCAGGGTCTCATATTATCTAAACCAGAGAGAGATATTCTTCTTGGTGCTGTGGTGCATTCTGGCTTCTTGATGCTTCTGTGCCCACTCCATAGGAGTGGCTCTTCATGGCGTCGTTCAGAGAGATGGATTGGCTTAGGGGGGCGGGGAGGTGGCACACTGGACACAGAGTCTAGTTCTTTTACTCCATAGGGCAAGGAACTTTGGTTTTTATCTACCTGAATAGTGGAATTTAAGGAACTTTCCAGCAATGGTGAAGAAGAGTGGTCCCTGAATGGCCCATTGATATTTCTACTCCAGATCAGGGAAGCCCGAGGCCTTGCATAATAAGGCACCTCCTGAGATCCATTCCCATGGGGTGAGGGATGGACCATATTAATGTAGTGCAGCGGCTGGAGGCCATCCACAAAAACATCATCTAATGAAGTCTGTTCCAATGAACGGTCTGAGTTTGACCAGCTGTCACATCTGGTGGGTAAACTGAAGGAAGAAAAGTATGTAAATTTGACTGAAAGTAGCAAGTCCCTGGCAGCTATAGCAGGTACCACAGTGACATTGCTGATACTCTTTTAGAAGAAATCTGAAGAAGAAAACCAATCTATCCACCACAAAACCCATGCTAGCCTCATTCCCATTCTTCAAATATTACCCTTTATTTTCTTATATAGCCACATTCCCTCTACAACCCTCAGTCATACCAACACCTGGATGCAAAAAAAAAAAAAAAAAAAAAAAGAATGGTTTGTAGAATTTTTTTCATATGAAAATGCAAGGTTAGAAATGAAAGCCACAATGCTAAACTACATGACTCATTTTATTTAGTGTATCACATACTTCATCTTTCATAGTGGTTGACAGTGACCTGTCCCACCCTGTCAGTAACAGGAAGAGAAATGAGAGCAGATACACTCATTAAAATATGCTACAACTAAATGGACTGATTTGGTCAGGCACATTGAGCACATCTTACTGACAGACCCTGAAAAAGGAGGCAGGGTGAGCTCTGCCAAAAGAAGAGTGTGTAGGAGACATGGCTCAGAGGGAGTCTGGTACATAAGCATACCTGGCATGATGCAGTCTTCCAGTCTCACAGTTGGACAGAATCAGATAATCAGGAAGGAAGGGAAACTCTGACTCACTTCTGGTTTCCTCAGTGGCTATGGTATTAGAACTTGGGTCATCTCTTGGCAAGGAGGAGCTGACAGCACGGGTAGTGTGAAGGGAGCTGGCAGGGGATGGCTGGAGGGAGGAGGGCATGTGAGAGAGGCTCTCCACAGAATCTGCTGGAGAAATCATTTCCCATGTTAACATTTAAGAATGGCTATAATACTCACTCACAATTTCTCAAACAACATCTAAAGAAGCCAGATAAAAAATGCAAATCACAGCTGGTGTTTGTACTAATGGAGGACACCACTTCCCCAAGCTATAAACAACGTCTGGGAAAGAGGGCCAATGTTCTAAGAGCAAAGTGTTGAATCAATTAAGAGTTTAAAAAAAAGAAAAGAAAGGAAAAAAGCAAGCATTCTTGGTATAAAAATCTGCAGTTAGATAGTTTACACACAGCTTCTTGATGGCCCTCAGCCACAGCCCTCCATCATCGTTTATTCACTCAATAAATATACATATATATGCATACATTGTGCATATCAAATATCTTTGTATATACTTATACATGCATTTCTGCAGAAATGTATATATGCATATATGGATGTCTATTTATGTCTATGTATACAGAATACCTACTTTGCACCGACTATGTACCCAGAACTGTTTTAATTCTGCTGATAGAGCCAAGACAAGGACTCTGCTTTTACTGCCAACCAGAAGGGATAAACAAGTAACACATAAGTAAAGAATACTGTTAAAGATTGACTGTTAATGACTATAAGGAAAAAGGAGAAAAAAAAAATGGGTGGTTGTGATCACTAGTGAAGCCCATTTCTCAAGAAGCATAACATTCAGAAACTCCCAATGAAAAGCCTTCTTTTATTTCCCCTTTGAACCAAGTTAACAAGAGTTCAGAATTCTTGAGTTAGAGTGACCCACAACTGCCTGGGTTCAAGTCCAGGCTCTACTATCTAGCTGTCGTGACCTAGGGAAAACTACTTTCCTGTTCCAAGTTTCCTCCTCTGTAAAGTGGAGTTGCAAATACTAGTACATGTGCCACAGAACCAGTCTAGGGATAAGATGAGCTAATATGCAAAAGCACTTAACAGAGACTCCTGGCCAGAGTCTGCATAGTGCACTAACTACTTGTGGCTGCTGGAGGCAGAACCTAACATCATATGTGAAAAGCCACAAGAAACCCCTTTGGGTGTGGCTTTCAGATGGAGAGGACTCCGCCCTTACATCCTCCTTTTAAAAACGAAGGGGAAATATGGGGAATGAAAGAGGATGGGGGTTTCTGGATCCCTTCAGCTTCATGCCAGAATTTTCCATTTCCAGCCTGGTGCCTTAGTCATTCCTGTTCCTCTTCAAATATTGGGAAACATATTATGTATCTATATCTTAGGACAACTCCTGGATGAGAAAAGAAACATAGGAAACACGTAACGTGACACACAAATATATATCTAATTTGAGCTCAAGGTAGGGACTAGGGTGGCAAAGAATGGGTGGCAAAACTGGAGGAGTTGGTTAGGAAATCTGATTGTTTGCCATGTGAGAATCCAGCCAGGGTGCATTCACTGCCACTTTGGTAGTAAACTGCATCTGTTGTAGCAAGGACAAAGAACTTGTCATCACTTCATTTCCTTTTATTTGAGTGCTGTCAGAAGTTCAACAATGTGACTGAATAGCTTCACTAATAAGCTTCCCTGGTTCATTATAAAAAAGAACTTTGTCCTCGGTAAGTACTTTCACATGCTTGTCAGAGATGAACTCTGACTCTCCACCACCACCTAGCGTTTATTATAGATATTTCAGCATCCAATGATATGCATACAGTAAGTGGAAATGTTGAAGCAACTGTTAACCGTGGGATTTAGGAATAAGGTCTTGTCTACCAGACTAAAGCTATAAAAAATCAAATAGAAAATTCCATGGTTTGAAAATCAGGGCATGCTGCCCAACAAAAAATCCCATGAAGGGGAGTTCATTGTAATTCTAGGTGCATTATACCTGCTACATTACGTAAAAAGGGCTGTGTGTGTGTGTGTGTGTGTGTGTGTGTGTGTGTGTGTAAGAGAGACAGAGAATGAGAGAAACAGCCTGATGAGTCATTTGCTCCAACCCCCAGAAATGGCCCAGAGCAAACTTGGAGCTAATTTCGCTTGCAGAGGCCTTAAACCAATTAGAGTTATGAGGAATTCTTCCCTGCCTAGTTCTATCTTTCTGCTATATAGTCCTAAGCAATATAATAGGTAACAGAAAAGCTGAAGTTCCATAAATTCATAAAAGATGGTGATGTTTAATATTTCTAGAAAATCAGCAGCAGCAGCATGGAAGAAATCAGCCCTACAGAACATCCTCACCCATGTTTTACTTTTTTACTGAATGCATTCTTTATGGCTTTGAGAGCAAAGGCACAGAGCAGCTTCAGGGCCATTGACGCTGCCTATAATGCTCAGTGTATGGTACATTTAAACCTGAAATCTAAAACCTGGTGAAAGGGGAAATTTTCTGGTACTGTATTTGGCAAGGGGAACAATTCTGATACAAATTAGGCTGCCAAAACACCGTCAAAGGAGATGGGCTTGGCACCTTGAATGGTTTTCCCATAGTAACCGTCAAGTGCACATGCTGCATCCCAGTCCACCCCTTCAGCACATAGCAACCCTGACTCTGCTCTCACCTGCACCACCATCCAGTTGGCCAAAGTTGCAGACCTGAGTGATGCTGTATACCCACACCTGCATTTCTTCCTCTGTCTTGGCCACCAAATAGAACGTACGAGAAGCAGTCTTAACAATGAACACGAAATTATTCTGAAATTCCTTCCGAACGAAGCCAGGGCCCACGTGCTTCCACACTGCACACTCGCTGAGGTCTATCACACGAATGGGCTTGCTTGAATGTTTGTTCCTGTAGTACTCCAAGACATCAGGGTTGCCACTCATGCGACCCTGCCGTAGGACAAACCAGCGTTTGCGCCAGGCCTGTGGAAAGGCAAGTCAACAAGAAGTCACTGCTAAGAGCCTATTTTATATCTAGGATAGCAAAAAAAAAAAAAAAAAAAGTAAATCAGCCACTCAAACAATAAAACACAAAATCCATCCTGTTTGGGGTTAAAGGACTAGTGTGCCATCTTCAAGTCTGCTTTATTCAATGATTATAGGATGGGTCATTATTGGGGAGTGTAAGTAATAGGATTCACACCCACAGGTTGAAGGACCAGAATTATACAATCAATGCAGCAAAGGTATGTATAATAATACAAAGTTATTTATACTCAAGCCTTTAAAATAAACCTTATTTGGGGGGAATGGGTGGGTGGGGAGGGGGACAGAGGGGAGCAAAAAGGGGATGGATGTAATACAACAACAATAAAATTTAAAAATAAATAAATAAATAAACCTTAGTAATGAAGGACAAGAAGGAAGCTTTCTTATCACTATCTCAATCCCAAAGCCCATAACATACACTTAAATCAGGTGCAAATCATGAGTGCCCACAATTGTCAGTATTATCTAACATTATAATTTTTTTTTAGTAAAAGGTGATTTATTCATTTCAAAGAGAAACCAAGAATATGTCTAACATTATTATTTAATTTCTAGACAATTGCTCAACAAGAAAAATCATATACATTAGAGAGGACAGAGGATTACCATTATCTGAAATTGATGTCTATCTTTTTTTAAATTAATTTATTGTTGCATTACGGTTGTTCCATTTTTTCCCCATTGCTCTCCTCACTCCACCCTCCCTATCCCCTTTCCCACAGTCAATCCCCACCCTATTGTCCATGTCCATGGTTCATTTCTACTAGGTTACTTGACATCGATGATGTCTTTCTATAAAACCCCCAAAGATAATTAAATACAAGTAGGCTTCTAAGAGAATTAAACACCACATGGCTAATTATATTTCTTATGTGGGAAAACCATTTTCTAAATGTTTTACCATAACACTTAATCTCCAAAACTATCCTATAAGAAACATACCGTATTTTTTTGCAAGGTAAGTTGCACCTAAACATGAGACACACCTCAGTTTAGAGGAGGGAAACAAGGAAAAAATATTTTGAACCAAATGGTGTACTAAAATATTTAATAAAATATAATGGAATAATATTTCAACCATGTAAAGTGAACAACAGTCAACAGCAGTATTAAGAACCATCATCAGCCCTTGCTGGTGACACAGTGGATAAGGTGCCAGCCTGTGAACCCAAAGATCTCTGATTCAATTCCCCAGTCAGGGCACATAACTAGGCTGCAAGCCAGGTTCATAGCTGGAGGCATACATTGATGTTTCTCTCCCTCTATGCCTCTCTCTCTTCCTCTCTCTCTAAAAAATAATAAATAAAATCTTAAAAAAATAAAATAAAAAGAATCATCATCACTGTCATTAACAAATGAGGAGAGACTTTAAGGTTCAAGTACTCTTCTAGTTTTCTGGGAACCCCAAGCATTCATCATCACCAGTGTCAGAATTTATGAAGCTCAGTTGTTCACAATCACTGATATTACTTTCTTTGCTATCTTCATATATGATACTATCTTCAGTTCCATCTAAGGCATTGCTAATGTCACATTTTTTGAATGACTATACAATAGTTTCATCCTTCACTGAGTGCCATGATGTTTCCACTCATTCACAAACTTGAGTAATAGTGGGCCTCTTCATTCATCCAGTAGGTGTCAGATCATGATCACCAGCAACCATCCCTTTATTCCACTCTTCTCGCATTAAGACTTTAAATGGTTTGTTGATGGAAACGTTGAGAGGTTGCAACTGGCTGGTAAGACCACCAGGAATTATAGCTAGATGAGTCTTCACTTCTTCAAAGGTCTTTTCTGTAGTTTTGCTAATACATGCTCTAAACTGGTCAAGCACTAATAAGCCTTATACCTGTTGTTATCCTTAGCTGATTCTACAGGTAAGCGGTTGTAGCTGGGAGTGTCAGGCAACTCTCTGCACTCTCCCAGATCCTGGGTGGGCAGCAACTGACCAGATGCTCTGAGATTCAGCAGTAAAGTGGGACATTTAAGCATCCCCAGGGGTTTCACCTGGGTCTACTGCTTCCTCTTCTAACAGCTGTCACCATCGCTGACAGGTCAGGTAATACACATCATGGTCTGAGAAGCAATATTTGCTCAATAAGATACACAGACATTCCTCCCCCCACACACACACTTTTGGAGGAAAGAAAGTACATCTCATGGAGTGAAAAATACAGTAACTATTTTATGTCCATTTTATGGATGAAAAAATTGAGAAATTAACTACTATGCTCAAAATCACACAGGTAAGGTGCCATAGGAATGGATTTGACCTCAAGTGAGAGTGAAAGGATCAGTAATGAATGTTAAGGAAAAAAGTAGTGAGGGGTATGTAGCCAATTCTTTACAGATGTCTAACTGTAAAGGGAAGATCTCTGGGGTCAAGGGATTAGTTTTTAAACATGGAAGACACATACATTTCCTCCCCATCCCTACAATCACAGTGTTTCTCAAGCAGAGATCAAGATGACCTACAGGACATCTGAAAATAGGTGTGTTTTGTTTATCATAAAGGTAGAGGGTGTGGGGTGGCAGGAATTATCTAGCTCAAAACTACCAGTTACCTATTGAGAAACACTGTAACAATTGAAAGAAAGTTTTTAAAAGATTTTATTATTTTTAGAGAGAGGGGAAGGGAGAGAGGCAGAGAGGAAGAGAGACATCAATGTATGATCACCTTTCACTTGCCTCCAGCTATAGACCTGGCTGGAGACCTGGCTTGCAATCTGGTTATGTGCCCTTGCTGGGAATCAAACCAGTGACCTTTGGGTTCACAGGTTGGCGCCTTATCCACTGTGCCACCAGGCAAGGCCTGAAAGGAACGTTCTTAATGCAATAAAGATCATAGAAAGAATCAAGTCTTGAGTTAAGATGATCAGGCAATACTTAGTCCACACTCAAAAAAAGAAAAGAGAGTGATGCTGGAAAGAAACCAGCTCTGAGATAATGGCAGATTGGAGCTACTAAGAAGGACAAAAGCCCCCTCAACTCCCCACTCACCCTTGACCTAGTATGTTTGCTGCACATAGTACCAAGAAGATGCACAAATCCACACAGATAAATGGATAGCTACCTTTTTGGGTATGAGGCCTGGGGAAAGAGGTATTTATAAGTGATCATAGCTGTGCTATTTTAAGGATCTGTAAACTTCCCTGCTGTCTCCTGGAGGCAGGAAGAAAGAGGTGAGGACTCACCTCAAGTTCCCTATCTTTTACATATAGGTGACTTTTGCTCATTGCATGCCACCTGACCAGCCTGCATGGATTCCATGTACTTGCTTTCTGCTGGAGAGAATTGAGCACAGACAAAGATAACAGGTTGATAGGCTGACAGCAGGGCTTTCTTCCATTGGAAAGACTCAATGTTGCAGTTGGCAAATGCAAATGGAGATTTATAGCTCTGTGGTTTGCTCTACTGTGCAGTGGCATGTGTGACAGCAGGAAGTGAAGGGTTCTGCCAGGAGGCATGGTGACCACTGGGACGGGAAGTCTTTTATATCTCTACCTTCATTTATGACTGACACATTTATAAGTCCACCAGCTTTGACCAAGAGGCCAGGAGAAAAGGAAAGGCCACTGTTTGGAGTGTTCTCAGCTCCTTCCCTGCCCAGGGAACAGAAGATCTGAGGCAGAAGAGAATCTGATAGGGCACTGGAGAGGGGAAGGTCAATTAGCACAAAGGACCTTCAATTATACCTCAGAATAAAAAGTCCTTTTAAGTCTGTAGCAGGGGCCAGCCACTAGAAGGAGGGCAGTTTCTCCATGTTGGGCTGGGACAGAGAAGAGGAAACAGTGCTTGGCAGGTGAGCCTTGGCTTGGTTCTGCCTTTACAGACAGTGTAAAGCTCTGAGATGACGTTTGGCCACTTAGAAGGACAAAGCAGTATGATTTAGTTCCTGATTTTAAGATGGGAAAAGTGGCTCAATTGGTTGGAGCATTGTCCTGTAACCCAAAAGGTTGCAGGTTTCACCCCTGGTTAGAACATCAGAACATACACCTTGGTTATGGGTTCAATCCCTGGTCAGGGTGCATATGCAAGGCAATCAACTGATGCTTGCTTGCTTGATTTCTCTCTCTCTCTCTCTCTCTCTCTCTCTCTCTCTCTCTCTCTCCTCCTCCTCCTCCTCCTCCTCCTCCTCTCCTCTCCTTCTTTCCTTCCTTCCTTCCCTCTCCTTCTAAAATCAATTTTTAAAAAACAACCCTGGCTAATACGGTTCAATGGATTGAGTGCCGGCCTACGAACCAAAGGATCATCAGTTCTATTCCCAGTCAGGGCACATGCCTGTGTTGTAGCCAGGTCCTCACTAGGGATGCATGAGAGGCAACCACATATTGATGTTTCTCTTTCTTTCTCTCTCCTTCCCCTGCTCTCTAAATATAAATATAAATATATATATATATATATATATATATATATATATATATATATATATGTGTGTGTGTGTGTGTGTGTGTGTGTGTGTGTGTGTGTTTACAGAAAACATATCTTCAGGTAAGGATTAAAAATAAAAGATGGGAAAAATAGCATTATGTGTGTATGCTCATGGAGTAATCCAGGAGGGAGAGAAAAAAATTAATAAGTCAATAAATTCCTATTGTAAAAACATGGTATTGAGCAGAGTGGAGACATCAAACATGAGGGAAGGTGCTCCAAGTGTCATTGTGGGGTTTGGAGCGAGGGAAGTGGGAAACTTAGGCTTCTGGCAGTGACTGAAGCAAACAGGAAAGTAAGGACCAGTGCTGGTGTTGCCTGTGATGATGTAGGCCCAAGGAAGGGGCCTTGGGGATGAAAGCATGTCATGCATGCCTGCTAAGGAAAGCTTTAATTGGGAGCCTGGGTACCCAAAACTTTCCAAAATCCTTTGGTAGGGATACAAGAGAAGGGGGTTACAAATATGAAATGGGTAGATTCAACACAGGGTAATGAGTGCATTTGTAGAGGTGTCAACCAGGAGCAGTGGCCACGCCAAGAGGAGAATGACATGGAAAAGTCTAGTTTTCACTCATTTGTTCAACAATTATCTGTTAATAAACTACTAATATGATGGACATTGTGCAGAAACTGAGGAAACGAAGATGAACAAGTCACAGGCCCCAGCACTCACAGTCTTGTGGGTAGCAAAGGAAGTGGGCAGATGGATAAACAGACAATTGCAGTCAGTGAGCTAAGTGCTATGAAAAGGAAAAGCCAAAATGCTATGGTAACACATAAGAGAGACATCTCTATCAGATTGGTGGCTCTAGGGAATCTTCCAAAAGGAAATGATGGCTAAGCTAAGACTGAAGAAGAGCTAAATAAGCAGCATGTATAAGTACAGGTAATTCAGCAGAGCTGGAAGGCAAGCATGAGAGCAGAAAGGAAAAAGAAGAGTCACCCAATAACTTGAATAGGATGTAGCATCATTTACATGCTAAATCTGGCAAGCTCATTAGCATGTTCCTCCACAGGTTTTTAAATCTCTACCTACCAGTTATAATTATGCAAAAGCAGAAACAATGCACTCTTGGAACTCTTTTGTTTAAGTAGGTAGAGCCAAAGGCTATGTACAGTTTCATCCCATCAGGCTTATTGGCATCTAGAAGAGGGAGACATGGGGCAAAGACCCCTGAAAGCAGTGTTCCAGCACCAAAGTGAAGCTCTTTCCAATGAAACAGCACCACAAGGAAGTTATCAAATATGAAGAATCACATCAAAAGGACACAGGAACCCTGGCTGATGGCACAGTGGATAAGGCACCAGCCTGAGAACCCAAAGGTCACTAGTTCGATTTCCAGCCAGGGCACATAATCAGGTTGCAAGCCAGGTCTCCAGCCAGGTCCATAGCTGGAGGCAGGTGAAAGGCAACCATGGATGCTTCTCTCCCTTTTTCCCTCCCTCCCTGCCTTTCTCTCTAAGAATAATTAATAAAATCCTAAAAAAATTTAAGAAAAAAGGACACAGGAGTTAACCTGAAGAAGTTTCCAGTGGATGAAGGTGGAGCAATATGAACTTTAATAAGTATAATATTTTCAGTGGCTTGATGTCCATCAAATATGTTTCAATCAATGAGTTCTCATAATATTAAAAAAAAATTTGTCATCCTCAGAGGATATAAGGGAACTATTTCATTATCTTGCAAACTGGTAAATAAGGGGAAAAAATTGAGCATTATCCTACCTTTCCTAGATAAGGCATCCCACTGAAAACATGAAGAGAAATACCTTTGTATAAAGGTATTCTGACTAATAAAGGAATACAAATGATAGAATTAAGACTATCACCATTTTGCTAACCCCAATGTAAGTATTAGGCATCAACAATGGCCAACTCAGGAAGAGAAACAAGCACTCTGTACCTTCAATAGCCTAGCATGAGGCTGTGGATGAAAAAGAGACCACATACTAAACCTGATAAACTCAGGAGGTTTGCAAGGTGGGCCTTAAAAACTCACAGACAAAAAGTAATCACATAGAATGGTCTGAAATTAAAACTTGCATACTAAAAGTAATTCACAACTGGTAGTAATGTCCCAGGGCAGTATTTTTCCCTAACATAAGTCAATCTTTGCCTTAAATGAACCCGTCTGCAGTATTTTTGCATCTAGAATACCTGATAACATGCCTTTGCAGTAACAAAGTAGTTTCCTCCCTGACCCAACCTCAAAGCACAACCACCAGAAGGAAAACCATAAATCCCCTCATTGTAATCGTTATCTTGTTTGTTATTGACTGTTAACTATGGGGGAGGGGCAGAGAAAATATGCTGAGAGAGAAACAGCTATTGGTTGCCTCCTGTGCGTGCCCTGACCAAGGTAGTCCCCACAACCTAGGTATGTGCCCTGACCAGGAATCATACCAGTAACTTTTTGATGTATGTGATGGAGCTCCAACCAACGGAGCCACCTGGCCAGGGCTATTCATTTTATTTTCATCCAGTCCCAGAGGTTTTCCCCACTTTGCCTCCTCTCACCTCCCTAATCTATCAACAATAAATTCATGTAATTTATGTCTTCTCCTTTGATTTTGATATATAAAATAAGTGGTAAAACTGCCATTTTCCAAAACATTTTCTCAATCTGTTGAGATTTTGCTTCCAGGCAATTGTCAGTTTGGCTCAAACAAACTCATAAAAATTCTCAAAGGTTTGGATGTAAGAACATTGACAAGGCAAAAACCAGATTGTGGGAAATTCTGCAGATCAAAGGTCTCAGCTCTTCAGCAATAAATAAGAAAACAAAAAGACAAGAGTGTGGGGAATCATGGATTAAATGACACTTAAAGGATGTATCAGATTTTTTCAATGTGCTAAACTAAATTATAGTGCCTGGGGGATACTTATTTGAGTGATAAAAAGTTTAAAAATGCAAAGTGATTTCTATACATGTCAGGAATAGTAATTAGTTATGGAGAGAAGGAGGATTTGTGATTGAGATGGGGCACATGGAGGGGCTTTGACAGTAGGTGGCAAAGTTATTTTTCAACTGTTGGTAGTTACAAGGGATATCACCTAATAGTAAATTAGTGAATCACACATTTTTTTAAAATGTGGTTTGCTATATTTTATGATAAAGGATTTTAAAACAATTTCTCTGGACAGGGCATACTCATGGATTCATTCAATAGAAGTTACTGACTGCCTACTATGCTACTCTGTGCCAGGCACTGTGCACAAAAGGAAGAAGGGTGCTAGTTTGTCACGGAATTGGTAAGCTTAAAGACAACCCTCCTCAATGACTGGGGAGATGTTTACATTTTACAAGTGCAGGATTGCTGGTTTCCTTGACTCCAGACCTCCTCTGCAGGGCAGATGGGGAGCAGCTAGAGAAGCCAAAGATGGAAAAGGGTGAGGGCCAATAGTTCAGGAAAGACTGTGAAGATGAGCATATCCTGGGCCAAGAAGATCTAGAAAGCAGAATCATTGTGTAAACAAGTATCCATAATTATGACTCAGAGAAAGCGAGTTCAGAAAAAGCAGAGGCTGAATCGAAAGTCAGGAGACCTGCATTTGAATTCTGATTCTCCTTTAGACTTTCCCAGTGACTTTGACCAATTAACTCAACTGCTATGAACCTCAGTCTTGCCATCTGTGAATGAGGATAATAAACTTTGTCTGGCCTCCCTTCTGGTGTAATTGGAGTAAACACTGAAAAAGCGGATAGCAAAACATTAGCAATTTAAAGTAACTTATAAAATGATAATAGGATTGTTGCCCTCCCCCCTCCCCAAACCAGAGGCACACCTCTTTGCTATGGGAAAATTGCTTCTGCCCTTCTGGAGCCCACTGTGCCCTGATGGACTCTGAGGGCTTTTCCAGTTGTAACCATCAAAAGATCCATTTCCCATCAGCCTTTCCCTGCCATAGCCACCAAGTTAGTCATTACCACTCTACCAGTATCATCTCTAACAACAAAAGCTGCAATATCCTGTAACCTTTTAGTAAAGTGTTTTTACTCATTTCTAAAACATAAACTCCTCCAAGGAAGGTGTATCTAGATCACAGGTCAATTTGTTTTTATAGAATTGTTAAAGGAATAATTTAATTTCATCCTTCTGAGAGTAAAAGCTATATGTTGGTCTTCCCTTAAGCCAATCTAATTTGCAGATTTCACATTTACAAATACTTCCTAGTTTTTTCTTGATCAAGAGTGACCCACCAGGTTAAACAAAGGTGCAAGTGCCTGCAAGACTGAGGTGGGTACTGTGCACATTTGGAAACCTATGGTCACTTTAGTATCTAGGGAAGAGGGACTGAGACTTGAATCTGAACTTCCCAATTACAGATTGAATTGTGTGTGCACCCCTCAAACTCATATACTGAAATCCTAACCCCCAGTACCTCAGAGTGGACTGTATTTTGAGATAGGGTCTTTACCAAGTTAAAAAGAGATATTAAGCCCTGGCTGGTAGCACAGTGGGTAAGGTGCCGGCCTGCGAACCCAAAGGTCGCAGGTTCGATTCCCCAGCCAGGGCACATAACAAGGTTGCAAACCAGGTCTCCAGCCAGATCTGTGGCTGGAGTCAGGTGAAAGGCAACCATACATTGATGTCTCTCTCCTTCTCTGCCTCTCTCCCTTCCCCTCTTTCTAGAAATTTTGAAATAAAAAAAAAAAAAATCTTAAAAAAAACACTTAAAAAAAAAAGAGAGAGAGAGATATTAGAGTGGGCCCTAATCCAATATGAGTGATGACCTTAAAAAAGGAAAACTGGGAGGGGGACAGAGGGGAGCAAAAAGGGGATGAATGTAATACAACAACAATAAAATTTAAAAAAAAAAAAAAAAAAAAGGAAACTGAGACCTGGCTGGTAGCTCAATGGACAGGCACCAGCCTACGAATCCAAAAATCGCTAGTTTGATTCCCAGCCAGGGCACATGACCAGGTTGCAAGCCAGGTCTCCAGCCAGGTCTGTAGCTAGAGGCAGGTGAAAGGCAACCATACATTGATGTTTCTCTTCCTCTCTGCCTCCTTCCCTTCCTCTCTTTAAAAATAATAAAATTTAAAAAAAAAAAAAAAATGGAGAACCTCGGCCATGGCTGGTGTGGCTCAGTGGATGGGTGCCGACCTGTGAACCCAAAGATTGCTGGCTCAATTCCCCAGTCAGGGCACATAACCAGGTTGCAAGCCAGGTCTCCAGCCAGGTCCTTAGCTGGAGGCAAGTGAAAGGCAACCATATATTGATGTTTCTCTCCTTTTTTTCTGCACTCCCTGTCCTTCTCTCTGAAAATAATGAATAAAATCTTTTTTAAAAAAGTAAACTTTAGACACAGCTATGCAAAGAAGAAAGACATTGTGAAGAGACAGAGGGAGATGTCCATCAACAAACCAAGGACAGAGGCCTGGAACAGTTTCTCCCCCACAGCCCTCAGAAAGATCCAATCCTGGAATTTCAGCCTCCAGAACTGGGAAACAGTAATTTTTGTTGTTTAAGCCACCCAGTTTATGATACTTTGTTACAGTAGCTTCAGAAAACCAATACATCCTCCAACCTTTATTATGCATCTGAATTACCTGGGAGAACTTCTATTTACAGACCCTTTGGTGTATCTGGCACTGAACTTGTCCCCTACCCATAAAACCAACTAGAAAACTAGATCAAATATATGAAACAACTGCTTTCAGATATTGGATGGTGGTCAATATAGGGCTATGGTCAATATGAGAAGAGAAACAAAGGAGGGGAACCTCTGGCTGTCAGCCTACAGTCACATTTCAAGACTGCAGTGCAGGGATAGAATCCCAAACAGAGCATAGAAATCTTGCAGAGTTGAGAAGACATAGATCAGAATTCTGGATAGCTGATGTAGCTGAAATTTTTAAAGCAAAACACCAGAAAGGAGGGATCTATATAAAAAGAGCTCCAGAAATCACCATAGGAATTCCCCCCACCCCAGTGAGACTTTGGCTGAATAGTGGTAAACATGCACTTGTGCAGGGTGAAACCCCTTGAGGTGAATCCAAAAACAACTACTGAAGACTCACAAACTGAATAACTGCTGCAGCTCACACAGAACTGGAAGATATGTGAATTCTAACCAGCTAGCAAAGAGAAACCTGAGACATTCAACAGAGGCTCAGGAAAGGCTAAATCTTAAGTTAGCCATGGGCCAAACTAGCCTTAGAGTATTGACTACTCTAGGCCTACCCTAAAAAAGCTTTTATAAAAGCCTTGGAATGATCCAGCTGTTTTGTTTTGTTTTAATCCTCACTCACTGATATGTTTATTGATTTGAGAGAGGGAGAGGGAGAGAGACAGAGAAACAGAGAGACAAAGACAGAGAAAAAGACAGACAGACACAATGATTCGCCTCCCCTCATACACATTTTGACCAGGGATACAACATTCAACCTAGGCATGTGTCCTGACCTGACTGGAATCAAATCCACAACCTTTTGGTGTATGGGTTGATGTTCCAACCAACTGAGCTACCAAGCAGAGTGAGACCTTGTCTGTCTTAATCACCACTTTATTTTCTGGACCTAGTGGTGCATGGCACATAATAGTTGCCCAGTACATACCTGTTGATTGAATTCCACATATTTCATGGTATCATAGACCTAGGTTTAAACCACTATTCTTGAGAAACTAGTTTTCTGGGTTCATAACAAACCTAATAACAAGAATTTACTCATTATGTTTATGTTCTAGGAGCTGGGGATGTGATGGTGAACCAGAGAGATACAGCCTCTAAGCTAGACCTTAGGCAATCAAACAAGGTTTGGTACCAGACTTCTAACTCAAAAACAGTAAATGCTCTATCCAGACACTGCAGCATGTTCAGGATTAAACTGGGGCAAAGAGTGATCAGCTAAGCATACCTACAATGAATGAGCTTTTATCAGTTAATAAGATAGGCTATCAAGGCCAAAGTTTATAATAGGTAAAACTCAGAAGTTTGAGTGCCTTATTTGTGTACTCAGTTTCACCTGCACAGTAAAACAAACCTGGCTGGGTTATAGCAAGCTTTTTGTTTGTTAGTTTTTTGTTTTTATGTTTTTGGGCTCCAGAATTCAACTCAGTAAAATTGAAATAGCCTGTTTGGATTGTATTAATTGTCTAAAGATACTGAAATGAACAGAGAAACATCCTGAAAGTCTCTGAGGCTGTAAAGAGACACCTCTGATTTAAACTGCTTTTCTGGCAAGAGTGATTACTGTCCCTTTGTTTCAGCAGAATTGGCCCGCTTCCCTCTCTGCAGTGGTGAAATCCCAATGCTATGAAATCATTTCCTTCACATGTGTGCAGGATGGGTCAGCAACCTGCCTCCATAGGCAGGCTTTCCAACTCAGGCTGAGGGAACAAAACCTACATCTAGCTACATTTGGAGCTCTAGATTTTGATTCTTCAATACTGCTGTCATTTCATCAATGGCAGTTTTAACTTAAGCTGCCAAAAGGAACTGTATGGGCCTCTTCCTCTCCTGATTTATGGATATGCTCCATACTGTCCTGGCCAAGAGTGTCCAGAGCTCCAGGAGTTGATGCTCAGATTCTAATTGTCTGATTGCTTACAGGTGTTGGTCTCCTTTTACACAGTTATTTCAGTGGACATTCAGGCCAGGCTGCAGAAGATGCCTCAGATTAAAGGACAACAAGGCCTGGGTCTATTGTGACAAGCTTTCAAGTTGTATGCAAATGGCTTGGTAGAGAATTTCTCACTAGTACTCATGAAGAAAGGTGCAAAGTTGGAAGTGGAACTAGTCTGGGAAGCATCTGAAGTTACAGGAACTCTAGAAACCAAGGCACAACCAATGAACATCACTGGTCTCCAACTCTCCCTGGACTTTAGCCTTTGCTGACCTAGCCTGTATGCTCTGTAATGACAGCAACATCACCTGTCTTAGTTCATGAAGTACCTCCCACATCATTAAAAGTCCTGGCATGCAATATATACTCAATGCATTATTGTGGACCAAATGATAAGCTGAACTGGTGTGGCTATCAAAGGTTAACAGGAGGAATTCCTGTGTTAGAAGGTAGCTGTATATTGATTGCAGTGGTGGTCACATAAATCTACACATGTGATGAAGTTGCACTGACACACATACAACACATGCATGCACATGAGTAGCGCATGTACAACAGGAGAAACCTGCTGCATATCTTGAATGGTACCAATGGCATTAGCTGGTTGCAAGACTGGAGAGGAATTGTGCAAGATGCTTACATGCGTGGGGACTGGGGAAAGGGCCAGTGTCCCCCTCTACATTTATTTACAACCTCCTGGGGATCTAATTAAGTTTCTATATAAATTACAAAAAGATAGTCCAAAAGAAGTTAAGAAAGTACAGAAAGGGAAACCAAGAAGAGGTGGGACAAATAAAAAGCACAAAATAAGGTGCTTGTTTTAAATCCAAAAGCATCAATAATTACATTAAATGGAAATTGACTTAAATCATCTAGTGAAAACATGTTTATTGAATGAAATGTGTACAAGGGATACAGAGATAAATATGAGCCAGGCCTTGCTCTTATGATACTCACAATGGTCTCGTGGACCAAGTGCTGTGCCACATGTATGAATTTTGTGACTTCCTGGGTAGTTGAAGCAGCCAAGGACAAAGCTAGAGAGGTGGCAGCAGCCAGATAGTAGAAGATTCAGTAGGGATAAAATTGACAGTACTGGCCCACCCATTGCATGTGCACCATGAGGGAGAGTGAGGGTCCAGGCCAAATCAGAGGTTCTAGTTTGCTGCTTGGCAGATACCATCATTGTGTAATGTGTTATCAACTGTTGGGAATCTTCTGCATGGAACAAGGGCAAATAACCTTCTATTGATGGCATTTCTTTCTCTTACAAGTCTATCAACTTATGTTAATAATCTTGATAAGTGGTCAAGACAGGGAATTTTCCAGAAAAAGCTGGTCTTTGGAGAGATGAAGTACCTTATTCATTGATCCAATTCTCATGTCTCCCTTTCAGTGTTCAAGAACACTGTTAAAGAAAGTGAATTAAAATTATTTGAAATTAAAGGAGAGAAGAGTTACAGTAAGAAGAGGATATATGCTTATTGAGTTGGCTGGTGACCCAGTAAAATATCTTAAAACTTTATCAGGCAAGGTTTCAAGCTGGTTGCTCCTGCCACTCCTGTAGTTTATGGGGAGGTATTCAGAAGGAAACAGACTGACAGAAAATATTACCCTCGAAGTCACATATGTGTTAGAACACCTCCAGCAAAGCTTGTTTTATCACAAGGAACTGTCAAAGCTGTTTCCCCTGATGTAGCTCTGTATTCCAAAGTGGAATATTTCTGTCCCTTCATGTACAAACATTCTTCTTTGAAGTCCAGAAGACACAGAAGAAAAATATGAAAAAGGAATAAGACTTGCTCTTGTCTGATTTACTGGCTTTTCACTTTCTTTTGCACCCTCCTTCATCCTTGTTACTCTATGAACACGTTTCCCCCACTTGTTTTTGTATTGCTACTGACATCTACTTAGTAAATTCAAGTTAGTGCTTAGCAAACCTAACAACTCAACCACTGACTGCCATTTGTAAGGCCTCCAGGAATTTTGGATGTGGTCCCAGAACATGAGATGAAAGAAAGCATTTGGTAGCAACTTGGAGATTTTCAGTAACTTCCCAAGACCTGCTCCTCTAAACCTAGCTCTCATTCTTTTCCCAGTGGTTTTACCATGAAAATGCTCAGCAAGTTGAGGGTGTGTTTATGTGTTGCAAAATGTATCATTGAAGAAACAGAATTCTGGTTAATGTTCTATTTTCTGTTGTGTTTTACTCAAGAGCATCCTTTCTCTCCTTCTTCTACTTCCTTGCCAAGGGGGACCACAAAGGCTAGAGGTCCCAAGGGCAGCAGGTCGGGAATTTCCAGAAGCAGGTTATACAGCTTCTCTCTGTCCTGGCTCAGTGCCACCAGCCCCTGGGACTGCTAGTGACCCTTCAGCCTGATGGCCTGTAACCTTCTGCTCACTGCCAGATAGAGTTGGGACTTATCCCAGGCATGGAATAACTTCCTGTGATTGTCCTAGAGATGGCCTGGCCCACAGGATCTGCTTCCATGGCTTGTCAACAGAGGCAGAAAAAAATCATGTATCTCTGCAATGTGGTAGGCCTTGGAAGGAGGAATCCTGAGGAGGAATGTTCAGCAGAGATAAGTATGCCACAGTACATGACATGGACTTGACCTTCCTCATGTATTGTCAATCTAAGTATCACTGAATGTCCTGACTAGTTTCTCATTATTTCTTGTGCAGCAGAATCTTAGTGGTCATTAAAGACTCACTAATTAAATTTGCAGGTGTTATGAACCTGGAAAGGTCACCAATATGTTAGGTATCAGGCTCAGAATACAAAATGGTGGGTTGGAACATTGGGCTCAAACCAACTAAGGAATAAACAGTTATTTTTTAAACTCTAATAAGTCCTGTGGTAGATTCAGTCTTAGATGGAATGGAAACCCAAAGGAGGTAATTAAGTCTGGAGGAAGGTTTAGGGAAGGTACATACAATCTGGAAGGAGTGAAAACTGAGCCGAGCTTATCAGACCAGAATGGTTGAGGGGAGGCTCTTCTAAACAGGGTACTTGCAAAGGCATGAACACATGTGAATAAGCTTTTTAAAATTACCTTCACACCAAAGTGTTGGGTACAAATAGTGGTGATGGTTACACAGCCTCATCAATGTATTTAATGCCACTGAGTTGTGGCGTTAACAGTGGTTAAAATGATCGTTATATTATGTGTATTTTACTACAATAAAAACTATTACTCTGACACCGTGGATGCCCCCTAGGGATATCCTTCATTTCTCAAGCTGGGTATACAAGTATGAGAATTTCTGGGACTGCCTCAAAAAAAGTCCATTAACAATGAGAAGATATTAGCACCAGAGTAACAAACCAGAAGTAATATAGACCCCTTAAAATAGACAACAGCAATAATAATACTTAACACATATATCCCAGGAACCGTTCTAAGTGCTCTGGATTAATTAAATCATTCAACCTGCAGATGAAGCTTGTGAGGTATACAATGTTTATGTCATTTGATACATATGGGAAATCTGAAAAGCAGGGATTTAACAACTTGCCTAAACACATGAGCTTATATGTGGCAGAGATGGGCTTTGAATTCAGATCAGCTACTTCAGAATCCTGGGTCTTAACCTCATGCTGTAGTGAGTTTAGAAGCTGTTATCCACTGATGACAAACTTTGCAGGCCAAAGAGCTTAGAACTCCCAAAGACTCAGGCAGGAAGAAAGGAATAAGGCAAATTGACTGGAATTGTGGGTAAGAGTGTAGTTGGGTTACAAAGTCTAGGATTAAATGTCTAGGAAAGGAGAAAATACAGCACCATTTTATAAAAATGAGCTCATAGTCTAGCAAGAGATCTTCCTGTTCTTTTTTCTAAAATACATGAAGTTGAAAAGAATTCAGAATATATTGTCTCTTTTATTATTAAATATAAGAAATATGAAGTTTAATACTGAGAAAAATCTTTCTCAAATGCCCCAACAGTGCCTGGTGCCTAGAGGGAGCTCAGTAAATCTTGTTGAATTAATAGATCTCTGTCTCACTCCACATATAATCAAAATAAATCCTTCCTGGATTAAAAATTCACATTTAAATAAGGAAATTATAACATTATGGGAAAAAATAGGCGGACATTTATTTAACACTGGTATCTGGAAAGACTTCCTAAAAACATGTCACTACAGTAAGAAATTATTAAGAAAAGCAGTGCTATACATGAATTCCTAAAAAGCAGAGCTATCCATGCTTGAAACACTTGTGTTATATGTGAGCCTGAGATGTGGAAGATGGGAGGGAAAAGAGGAAAGTGAATGGGAGAAGAAGTGAGCCATCTTTAAAGGGGTTCCAGTTTCAGATTGTGGCACCACCTCAGGGTTGGTGGGACATCAAGCAATCAGCTGTGGCCCCAAGGGGATTTTTTTACAAGGTGGTTTATCAACTCAAAATACTCTTCTGGCTGGAGGAAGTTGCCAAAACCACCTCCCAGTCTTTGGCCAGCACATAACTGTCAATCAATAGAAGCTACTCCACCCAGGCAGCAGGGCACAAGTGTTTATTTAAGCTTCAGTCTCAGCATGGGCTCAGTTAAGATCCAGAGATTGCTTGCCAGCAAACTTATCCCCAGATCCATGGAGAGGAAAAGAACACTCTCCATTTCACCTTGGCTTCATTATTTGCTTGGTTCAACGCACATATACCTTCTAGAGGGGAGAACCTTTTATTATTTACTGTTCAAGGCAAACTTCCTTGGCCTCCTCGCTGTTTCACCCTAATGGCATTCCTTTACCTCGGGAACATTCAGATGCAATGACACTTAACCAGTCTCACTTTCATTTCAGTGTATGAGTACTAGTATCACTCAGGAGGTCCCTTAGTGTACGCTCTCCCTCTCCTGGGCACCACCATACACATCTTGTCACCTTAAACCTCTATCCTCTTCCCCTCATTGTCCTCTTCTGCTCATGACTCCTGAGTCCAAATGGAGAATTAGCCCAAGCCAGTTCTCTCCTTTCCAAGCTAAGCATTTTTCACTGGAAGCCTTCAGAAATCTTCTTCCTAATTTGTCAAAACTGTGCCCTCCCAAGTAAGGGTCTTTCATGACTTGATTGGATTTTCCTTTTCCATTTTTTATTTTTCTTTTATTCTTTTTGATGAGTGTCACAGAGGGAATTATGCAAATATATACTCAGAACTATGTTACTTTCTTTCTTCCATCTTTCTCAGATACTTCTTTTAAAGCCCTGGTAGTCACATAGGCCAAAGCAAAAGTGTCTTATTTAAATTTGTATTTGTCTGATATCTAATGAGGTTGGGTGTCATTTTTTGTGTCATGTTCCTTTGTAGACTTTATTCTGTAGACTGCTGTTAATATACTTTGCCAATATTTTTAAGTAGGATGCTGATCTTTTTCCAATGGTGAAGGATATAAACTCTTTGCTTGCCACATATTTGTGACTGATGCAAATTTTTTTCATGTTTATTATTTGCCTTATCATGTTTATATTGTTTTTAAAGTATCTAATGCCTAAAATGGTACCTATCATTCAGGAGATGCTCACTAAATATTTGTTGAAGGACTGAATGAATGAATAAATGAATGAACAAAGTGCTTTATTTACATGTGGCAAAAATTTAAGTCTTTTCTTCATAGTTTTCCTTCTGCTATCTGTTTAGAAAAGTTTTCCTTATCCCAAGATCTGATTGAGATTCTACAATATTCTCTTCTAGAAATTATATTTCATTTTCTTACTTTTTAAAAAGATTTTTTTTTTCAGAAAGGAAAGAAAGGAGGAAGAAAGAGAGGGAGAGAAACATTGATATGTGAGAGAAACATCGGTTGTTTCCCTCTTGCAACCAGGTTTGCCCCCACCCAGAGAACTGGCCTGCAACCCAGGCTTATGGCCTGACTGGGAATCAAACCACTTACTTTCCAGTTCACAGACCAGCATTCAATCCATTGAGCCACACCAGCCAGGGCTCATTCTATTATATTTAAATACAGTACATCTGCCCCTGGCTGGTGTGGCTCATTGGATTGATGCTGGCCCATGAACCCAAAGGTCACTGGTTCAATTTCCAAGTCAGAACACATAACCAGGTTGCAAGCCAGGTCTCCAGCCAGGTCCTTAGCTGGAGGCAAGTGAAAAGCAACCATACATTGATGCTTCTCTCCCTTTCTTCCTCCCTCCCTGCCCTTCTCTCTGAAAATAATGAATAAAATCTTTTAAAATAAATAAATAAATAAACAAGCAAGCAAACAAACAAACAAATAAATAAATAAAGTGCATCTGAAATTATTTTCTCAAATCTATATTGAGATTGATCTAGTTTTTTTGTACTATAATCTCTTTATCTCATTTGGTATCAGGGTTATTGAAGTTTGCCTAAAGAGTTTAAAGCATGAGAGTTATATGTTCTTCAAAGTTCAAAAGATCTTATGTAAAAACTTTCTGAGTCAAGCATCTGTCTTGGTGGTAATTACCTGACAATGCATTTCATTCCTTTCATAGTTATAATATTGATCAGGATAATATTTTAGGGTTTAAGGTTCTGAAGAGTATATTTCTTCTTGATGTGAAAATGTGGGTGGGGTTAAATTACTACTTAGACTTTAGTTTAATTTCTAAGTATACTGTTTTCTTGGCTAAAGACCCCCAAATCACTTGATTTTTGTTGTTGTTAGCATTGAAAGCCACAACACACCAGCCTTGCTTCTTGTGAAATAGGAACTGGAAGCGAAGAACTGAAACAACTACCAAAAATGAGGGTCTAGGAGAGAACCACAAAGTGGTCCATTGGGTGACCTAGCTGGCATGTCATTGCTGCTGCCTAATAGCAAGTAAACATTTATTTCAGTGTAAAGCAAGGCAAAATTCTTATTTGTTAAAGAAGGCAAAGGAATGCCCTGGCTGATGTGGCTCAGTTGGTTAGAGAATCCTACCCTTACACTGAAAGGTCACTGAAAGGTTACCAAAATGTTGCAGGTTCAATCCCCAGTTAGGCACATACCTAGGTTGTAGTTTGATCCCCAGTGGGGCGCATGCAGGTGAAAACTGATAGGTGTTTCTCTTGCTCTCATGCATTCTCTCTCTCTCTCTCTCTCTCTCTCTCTCATCTATAATTTTTTTTTAAATTATTTTAAGGCAAAATAAGCTGTTATTGGAATAGAAAGTCTCTAGTGAAAGACTTGGTTAAGAACTGGGATGTGGATATAATAGAGTCAAACAAATAATCACACTACACACCATGATAAATGTGAGAGAAGCAAGGCTAGGGCCTGAGAGGGGGCATGGGAAGATTTTCACTTACACACTTTGCTAGTCAGTGGGACAGACTGGTGAAGTTCTACTTGGTAGGAAAACAGTGCGTATTTAGGCACTGGGCACCAACCTGCAAGGTAAGGAAGCTCGACTTTGATGTCACTCACTCTAAGCCCTAGGGAGATGACATTGAGAAAGTCCATTGCGGCCCCTGCGCTTATGGGCTCTCAGTGCAGGGAGGGAGACAGTCAAGTAAACAGAGGGAAGGAAACTGACTTTGATCCCTGTTTCCACTCTAACACCCTGCCCTTAGCTACTGAGACAGCAGATGTGGAGCCACCTCAGCCAGGGCTTCCTAGCATGCTTTGGGGCCAGGTTACACAGGGCCTCTGGATACATCAAGCCTGGCACAACTTTGGAGCCCTTCACTTTGCCAAGATTATAAAAAATATTTTTCTACATTTTCTTTTCATTTCTATGTTTGATTATTACATGAATATAATTGTGAGATAATATGTAGGGAGCTACAATTTAATAAACAAAACAAATAAAGTGCTTCTATAAAACACTATGATAAATAAAGATGACCTAATAGGAAAAATGGGGAGAAAATATGTATAAGCATTTCACAGAAGAAGAAATAGAGCCCCAAATCATATAACCAGAAATTGCTAATTAAAAATGTGATACCTTTGCCCATCAGACTGGCAAAAAAAATTTCAAACAGCCTTCACCAATGTGTCTTATTTCTTTGGGTATCATCCCTCAAAGTGAATGGTCACCAATTAGATTCCTGGTTAGGGCCCATGCCTGGGTTGTAGGTTTGGTTCCCAGTCAGGGCACACACAAGTGGTAACCAACTGATGTATCTCTTTCACATTAATATTTCCCTCCTTCTCTGTCCCTTCCCTTCCCGTCTCTCTAAAAATAAATAAATAAATAAAATCTATTTAAAAAATTTTTAAATGTGCACAATAATGTATATTCATGGGGAGGGGGACAGAGAGGAGAAAAAAGGGGATGAATGCAATACAACAACAATTTAAATTAAATTAAAAAATGTATATTCATGCATGTTGATGTCATTTTTTTTTTTTAAGATTTTATCTCATCATTCTCAGAAAGAGGGGAAGGGAGAGAGACATCAATGTATGGTTGCTTTTTTCACCTGCCCCCAGCCACAGACCTGACTGGAGACCTGGTTTGCAACCTGGTTATGTGCCCTGGCTGGGGAATTGAACCTGCGACCTTTGGGTCCGCAGGCCGGCACCTTATCCACTGTGCTACCAGCCAGGGCTGATGTCATTTATAATGGCTAAAAATGAGAAACAAAGTAAATATGCACTGAATAATTAAAATGTGAATGCACAATCAATACACATCCATACCCCTCCACCCTAGTCTATTCTCATACCTTGGAAATCTTAAGTGTTCTCCTTTGGGTTCCATGTTCCATTTCTCTTATCTCATTTACAGGTCTGAGTGAAATCCCAAAGTAAATGTAAATTCTCAAAAACAAAGCCCCACAGAGTCCGTCCATATGACATCTTTCTATAAGGTAGCCCTCAGGGCACTTTGGGTCTTCCTAAATCTGTTTCTTCCACAGGCTTGCAAATCTCAGTATATATATGGCAACTTCATCCTCCAGGTGTTCAAGCCAAATCACACTGGAACTCTTTCCTCCTCTCTCTCTCTCTTTTTTTAAAGATTTTATTTATTATTTTTAGAGAGAGGGGAAGGGAGAGAGGCAGAGAGGGGTGAGACATCAATGTATGGTTGCCTTTCACCTGCTTCCAGCTACCTGGAGACCTGGCTTGCAACCTGATATGTGCCCTGGCTAGGAATCAAACCTTTGGGTTCGCAGGTCAGCGCCTATCCACTGAGCCACACCAGCCAGGGCTTCCTCCTGTCTTTTTGTCACACAGAAAAAAAAAATCCATGAGAAAATCTCGCTGGCTCTACTTTCAGAATATACCCCCTTCCACTGCCCCCTCTGTGGTGGGAGCCATCATCATCTGTCACCTGGATCACACAGTAGCCTTCACTTGTACTCCCTGATTCTGCCCTTGTCCCTATAGTCTATTTTCAATCCAGCTACCAGGGTGATCCTGTTACAGTTAATAATATGTCAAACCATATTATTTCTGAGCTTAGAACCTTACAGTTGTCTTTTTCTTTCACTCAGAAGAAAAGCCAAAGGCCTAACAATAGTTTGCAAGGCCCTACATGCCCCGCCCCACAACTCACCCCCATCACCTCTTTGACTTCTTCTACCACAACTTCACTCCTTGGGCTTCAGCCAAGTTTACTGCTTCTGGAACATTCCAGATGTGTCCCTATTCAGGCACTCTGCACTGGCTATTTCCTCTCTGATATAAGGAGTGGAGTAAGCAAATTCTAAGACAGTTCTAGCTCTGTAAAGCACAAACAAAAAGGTCTCAAGTAGGCCAAGAGTAATTCTTCAAACAGGAGTTGCAGGTGATGACTATTCTAAGTGAAAGACCACCCAAGGTGGTGAGAGAGGAACAGCCTATGATATCTTTCTGTAGTACTAGTGCTAGTACTAGTAGTTCTAGTAGTGAAATATTAATTGGTAACCTTTAGTGACCATTTATGAAGTGTCTACTAGTGTTCTAAGTGCTTCACATATGAAAATACATTTAAATCCCTGGCAGTGGCTCAGTGGATAGGCACCAGTCTGTGGACCCAAAGGTTGCTGGTTTGATTCCAAGGCCAGGGCACATAACCAGGTGGCAAGCCAGGTCTCCATCCAGGTCTGTAGCTGGAGGCAGGTGAAAGGCAACCATACATTGATGTTTCTCTCCCACTCTGCCTCTCTCCCGTCCCCTCTCTCTGAAAAATAACAAATAAAATCTTTTTAAAAATTGGCTGGTGTGGCTCAGTGGATTGGCACCAGCCTGCAAACCCAAAGGTTGCTGGTTCAATTCCCAGCCAGGGCACATAACCAGGTTGCAAGCCAGGTCTACAGCCAGCTCCAAAGCTGGAGGCAGATGAAAGGCAACCATACATTGATGCTTCTCTCCCTTTCTTCTTCTCTCCCTGACCTTCTCTCTGAAAATAATGAATAAAATCTTTAAAATATATATTTTTTAAAAACTCATTTAATCCTCAGCCCTGGCTGGTGGCACAGTGGATAAGGTGTCGGCCTGTGAACCCAAAGTCGCTGGTTGGATTCCCCAACCAGGGCACATAACCAGGTTGCAAGCCAGGTCCCCAGGCAGGTCTGTGGCTCAGGGCAGGTGAAAGGCAACCATACATTGATGTTTCTCTCCCTCTCTGCCTCTCTCCCTTCCCCTCTCTCTAAAAATAATAAAATAAAATCTTTAAAAATAAATAAGTAAAAATAAAAACTCATTTAATCTTCATGACAACTCTGTGAGGCAGGACATTATTCGACCTTGATAAAAACCTGATTAAAGGCGAACAAGAAGCCCTGGCTGGTGGCACTATGGATAAGGAACCAGCCTGTGAACCCAAGGGTTGCTGGTTCAATTCCCCAGTCAGGGCACATAACCAGGTTAAAAGCCAGGTCTCCAGCCAGGTCTGTAGCTGGAGGCAGGTGAAAGGCGACGTTTCTCTCCTTCTCTGCCTCTCTCCCTTCCCCTCTAAGAATAATAATAAATAAAATATTTTTTAAAAAAGAGTGAATAAGAAATATAATATCACCATGTGTAATCCTTAATGAAGTCATATATATATATATATATATATATATACACATATGAATGATGTGTTTTGTGTGCGTGTGTATATATATGTATACATATACACACATACAGTGATACATTGGCAATAACTTTGCATCTCCTCATTTTATGTGCTTCTTATTAATTTTGAGAAACTATGTTTCTAAGGTTATGATTTAACATCATTGTTTCAAATATAAAGTATTAAATTCTGAGAGCAACCATCATGTCAAAGAAATATAATATTAGAACAACTATAATTTCTGGACTGTGTGCAGAGTAAACTGCTAAGGAAATTGAGGACTTCAATAGCATCCCTTTATGTACAGTTCACAATGTGAACAAGGTGTATGATGTTGACCCTGATGTCACCACAGCAAGGAAAACGCATAAGGTATTACCATACGCAAGGATTGCACAAGTTCAAATATGGTACACGGAATCCAGGAGATTATCAATTAAGACCCAGGAAAGTCAATGTGCTCCATGGCAAGAGAACTGCAGATGTTGGATGCAACAGGTTGCAAGTATTGCTGAAGATATCAGATACATACAGATCATATGTTCTTAGAAGGGACCAGTTTATGACACAGCAGATAAAGCAAAGGTGTTTTGAAAAAGCAAGGAAGCTGCTAACAAAATTGAAAAATACCAAAGAAAAAAGCCCTCTGACTTTCTTCTTCAATGAAAAGAATTTTCAGCAAGATTAAACCATCAACAGAAAAAAAACAGCAGGTGGCTCTGTGAGAATCTTAATGAAGTCACAATCGTTATGAAACGAACTTTCCTGCTGCCCTGCTGCTGTGATGGTGTTAGGTGTTGTCAGTAATGAAGGAGATATCATGATCCTGCATTTTTCCTCACAAGGCTTGAAGGTGACTGCTGATGTTGACCTTGTTGTTTTAAGAGAAGTAGTTGTACAATAATGAAGCAAGTCACAAATGGATGTCATTTTATCTTCCAACAATATGGTGCACCAGCACATAATGCCAAAAAGGTGCAAGAATTTCTCAGTGCCAATGTTCCTGAATTCTGGTAAAAGGAAATCTGGCCTCCTAGTTCACCAGATGCAAATCCTTTAGACTATTATGTATGCAGCATTTGTGAGAAAGAAGTTAATAAACAACCTCTTTCCAATAAAGAGGCTGTTAAAGCTAAGGCTGAAAACATTATGATGTCCATAGATAAAGAAAAGCTAATGAAAGTGCACTCAAGATTCCAAAGTCAAATCGAGTCTATTATTGCAGCAATGGAGACTTTTTTGAACGATTTAAAAAATAATGACTATGTTTATGTATTTACGTATAAGAATGAATTTGTTTCAAAATATAAATAACATTTTTGGGGTATGTTGTTTATTTTACTAAAAATTTGCCACTTTATCACACACACCCTGTGTGTGTGTGTGTGTGTGTGTGTGTATGAAACATCAGTGACTGCTAAAATTACAAAAAGACAACCAGTCATAAGTTCCCTCCTAATGTAAGTAGAAGTAAACCACCTCCAAAGGAAATGAGTTCTACTGAGTATAGGTGATGGATTCATTATATTAGTTACTCAGAAAATAACAACAGATTTCAGTGTTGATTGTTATAGTTTAGAGATTTAAGCTGGACTTACAGGGTCTTGATCAAGTGCAGAACAGTGAAAGGAGAAGGCATTTGGTCCATGGAGGAACAAGTCCATTGCCTTATTTTTCCAATCTCACTCCAGATTTTTAATAGCAGGTACTTATATTCTGAGAAAGACCTATGGAGAGGGTTTTAAGAGTTTTGTTTCCTGTGAAGACTTCTAACCAACCTTGAATAGCCTCAGCAATCTTAAGAAAGAAGAACAAAGTAAGAAGAATCACAATACCTGATATCAAACTATATTACAAGGCCGATGTAATCAAAATAATCTGGTACTGGCATAAGAACAGACACATAAATCAATGGAACAGAATAGAGCCCAGAAATAAACCCACATCTCTATGCTCAATTAAATTTGACAAAGGGGGCAGGAGCATAAAATAAAGTAATAATAGCTTCTTCAACAAATGGTGTTGGGAGATCTGGAGAGGTACATGCAAAAAACAAAAACTAGACAACCAACTTACACCAGAATAAAATCAAAATGGATAAAAGACAATAAATGTAAGCTGTGACACCATAAAAGTCCTAGAGCAAAACATAGGCAGCAAAATTTCAGATATCCCATGTAGCAATATTCTTGCTGATATATCTCCTATGGCATGGGAATAAAGGAAAGAATAAACAAATGGGACTACATCAAACTAAAAAGCTTCTGCTTGGCTAAAGAAAACATCAACAAAATGAAAAGGCAAGAACCATATGGAAAAATATATTTGCTTCAGACAAGGGTTTGATCTCCAAAAGATATAAAGAAGTCATATGGCTCAACACCAGAAACACAAACAATCCAATTTAAAAATGGGCAAAGGACCTGAACAGATATTTTTCCAAGGAGGACATATAGAGAGCCCACAGGCATATGAAAGTATGCTCAACATCACAAGCCATCAGAGAGATGCAAATTAAAACTTCAATGGGGTACCACATCACACATGTCAGAATGGCCAAACCAACAAATAACAAGTGCTGGCCAGGGTTGGGAGAAAAGGGAACCCTAGTGCAGTGTTGGTGGGAATGCAGACTGGTGGTGCAGCCATTGTAGAAAACAGTATAGAATTTCCTCAAAAAACTAAAAATGGAACTGCCTTTTGATCCAGCAATTCCACTGCTGGGATTATACCTGAAGAATCCTGAAACACCAATTCAAAAAAACCTGTACACCCCTATGTTCATAGAAGCATTATTTACAAGAGCCAAGTGCTAGAAACAGCCTAAGTGTCCATCAGTAAATGAGTGGATCAAAAAATTGAGGTACATTTATACAGTGGAATACTATGCAGCAGAAAGAAGGAAGTAACTCCTATCTCCTACTTTTTGTGACAGCATGTATGGAACTGGAAAGTATTATGCTAAATTAAATAAACCAGGTGACAGAAAAACAAATATATGACCTCACCTTTAACAGGAACCTAATGAACAAAATGAATGAGAAAATAAGAACCAAATGCATAGAAACAAGGAACAGACTGACTGACCAAAGGGGAGAGGGGAGGAACGTAAGGGAGGAGAGGAGGAAAAGGGTCTAGTCAAGGAACAGGTATAAATGACCCATGGACATGGACAACAGGATGGGGATTGACTGTGGGAGCGGGTGGTAGACTGGGCAGTGGAGAACAATGTGTAAGGTAAAGCTGGGTGGGGGGAGACTGGGACAACTGTAACAGAAACATAATTTTTAAAACTACAGCTTGATAAAAAAAAAAAAAAAACTACAGCTTGACAACAGGTGGGATTGACTTTGGGGGGAATGGGTGGGTGGGGAGGGGGACAGAGGGGAGCAAAAACGGGATGGATGTAATACAACAACTAAATTTTTTTTTAATAATAAATAATAAATAAATAAATTTTTTAAAACTACAGCTTGAAGCCCTGGCTGTGGCACAGTGGATAAGGCATCAGCCTGCGAACCCAAAGGTTGCTGGTTAGATTCCCCAGCCAGGGCACCTAACAAGGTTGCAAGCCAAGTCTCCAGCCAGGTCTGTAGCTGGAGGCAAGTGAAAGGCAACCTTACATTGATGTCTCTCTCCCTGCCTTTATCTCTTCCCCTCTCTCTAAAAATAATAAATAAAAATCTTTTTAAATAAATAATAATAAAACTACAGCTTGAAAAAATTAATAAAAATAAATTATATACAAAAAATTATAAACTACAGCTTGGAAGCAACTGCAACCCCGATCCCCCAAAACATTTCTAGCCAATACACTTTATCTTCAATCTCACAAGTACCTATGAGCAAAACACATCTAAAACACACTTTTCAGGTCCTGAAGATGCAGCTATCCATCTGGAAAGTTACTTACTTTTATACTTTTATTCTAGTCACTTTCCTGGATTTATTTCTCTATCAGGCCTGGGTCATTTGATTTCTGGTTACTTTATCTTGCAAATAAATAAAATGTTTCCCTCTTCTTTGTTTTCAACTACCACCTTAGCTCTCTTTTCTTTCACAGACACACCTATACTTTTTTCACTACCCATTTCTTCCTAAACCATGGAATCAGTTACTTCAAACAGTATGTCTCAGCGTAAACATGCCCACAGCAAGACTTCCTCCCAAACTGTTTTGCTCTGTGCTCCCCCTCATATATATGTCATGTATGACCTAATCGGGGCCCAACAAGATCTTGACAGACCAGCATCAAGGACCAAATAAAAAGATGAAACTTAACAGTAATAAATGTAATGTCCAGTTCCTGGGCTTAAACAAAACAAAGCATAACTAGCACAAGAACAGACTAGAGAAAAGATAGCTTAGCAAAAGCACAGAGGAAAACTAAGTTCACTTGACAGGAAGCTCAGTGTGAGTCAACTGGCGTGGTATGGCTGCCAGAACAAAGGTAATGCAATCTCCAGCTGCCTTCTCAGAAGCATAGAGTCCAGATGAGGAGTGATCATCTTGTTCTGCTCTGTCCTGCCTTGGCCCTGCCTTGGCCACTCAAAATATGGAGTTTATTCATTCTGGTACCAGCTCAGAAGACGTCTATCAGGATGGTGTAGGAGCTCAGATAGAATGGCTGAATAAACTGGAGACTTTTAGACTGGATATTTGTAGAGCACTCAAGGTGAAAAAGAATGAGATGTGTTCTGTGTATTCTAAAGAGGTAACATCAGCACCGGATTCTCACAGAGCTATCACACAATTATTTGGGAAGCATGTTATGTAACAAGTTTCCAGTTACTGGAAGAGTCCAGATAACAAATGACTGGTGAAAAATGTGGCCAGCATTTAATCAGATTACCATTAATATCCCTTTAAATCACTAAAGTTTAGTGTTACATTGCAACTGGATTGCCAATCATCCTTCTCAACATCCCCCCTCTGTCACACACCTCTTAATCAAGCAATCACAAGTCCCACTGGTCATTTCCCTAAAACCATTCTCATATTTTCCCCTTCTGCTGCATTCCCATTATACCCCTGCTTTTCCAGTTTCCCTTACACTTAGAATACAAATTCTGATAGTCTTTCCTAACAGTTTAGCTTCAAGGTTGCTCCTATAGACCTCACAACCCCTTTTTAGCCACCTAATTAAACAATCACCTAGTAACCTGAAATGATGTACCTAGAGAAGACATGGGTTTTTTGAGAGATGGAATGAGGGAAGGAGCTCAGTGTTCACTACCACAGAATAGCAATGAAGGTCATGAGGCCTTCTAGGACTTAATTCATCATATAGAAGCATTTGCTTCTATATGGAATGTGTAATCAGTCCAAGTTTCCTCATCTCTAAAATATACCAACTTGAAGGAAGGAATTAATAAGCAGAACAGGGGAAATGAAATAGTTAGACAATTTTTAAGGTATAACTAATTAATAATCAGAAACCTGGTTCAAGCCCTGGCTGGTGGCACCGTGGATAGGGCACTGTCCTGTGAACCTAAAGGTCACTGGTTCAATTCCCCAGCCAGGGCACATAATGAGGTTGCAAGCCAGGTCTCCATCCAGGTCTGTAGCTGGAGGCAGGTGAAAGGCAACCATACATTGATGTCTCTCTCCCTCTCTGCCTCTCTCCCTTCCCCTTTCTCTAAGAATGAGAAATTAAAATATTTTAAAAAATAAAACATTAAAAAAAGAAAAGAAAGAAACCTTGTTCACTGCAAAATAAAAACTATTTAAATTAGAAAACCCATCGGCTAACCTAGTGAACAGAGGAAAAGTAGGCAGCAAAAAATCACAATGACAAGGAAGAAATAATTCCAGGAAGAGTAAAATAAATTCAAAACTCACAAGAACTTGTAAAATTATATGTAGATAAATTTGATAGCCAGGATGAAACAGATACTTTTCCAAAAAAAAGTATAATTTAAAAAACTGACTTAGGATGAGATAGACTAAACAGATCAATTTCCATAAAAGAAAGAGTTGAAAAAGATCTAAACACACACAAAACACACACACACACACTCCAGATATAAACTGCCAAATTTTTAAAGTGCTGATAATTCTAGCTCTATTTAAAATATTCTAGAATATTGTAAACTTCCAAATTTTTATATGAACCAAGTATAACATTTATGCCAAATCTGCTAAAGAGCATACAGAAAATTTAAAAGCCAAATTTAAAGCCAAAGACCGATCTTATGAATATTGATGCAAAAACCCAACATACATGATAAGAATGCATAATCATATATATACATATGTGCATGCACACACACCTTGCCTAGCTAAGGTTTATTCCAGAAATGTAAGAATGGTTCAATGTAGGTAGCCTATGAATAGAATGTATTGCTTTGTTATTTTTAATTAAAAAGTCCATATTACCATCACTAAAAATGCTAAAACACTTTTAAATAAAATTCAACAGTGACTTTTGGTGATAAAAATAACCTAGTAATACAGATGTAAGTGGAATATTCACTAACATGAAAAAAAATATTCTCCTAGCCCTGAAGTCAATACTTTCTTTTTTTAAGAACAACTTTAAAGGGGATGGATGTAATACAACAACAATAAAATTAAAAAAAAAACAAAAAAACAACTTTGTTGAAGTATAGCTGACACACAAAGAATTGCACATAATGCGTACAGTTGGAAACCACCACCATAATCAGGGTAATAAACATATCCATCACGTCCCAAAGTTCCATTGTGTTCGTGTGTGTGTGTGTGTGTGTTAAGAGTTAAGAACACTCAATATGACATCTACCCTCCTAACACATTTTTAATTGCATAAAAGAATATTCTTAATTACAGGCACTATGTTGTACAGCCAATCTCTAGAACTAATTTCTCTTTCACAACTGAAACTTTATAACAATTCTATCCATCAATCTCACTTTTGTGTATATACTCAAAAGAACTGAAATTAGTATCTTGAAGAGAGAGCTGCACTGCTACGTTCATTGCAGCATTATTTACAATAGCCAAGACATGAAAACAATCTAAATCTTCCATCAATGAATGAATGAGTGAACATGTGATATACCCATACAATGAAATATTATTCAGCTTTAAAAATGAAAGAAATCCTGCCACTTGTGACAACATGCATAAACTGAAGGACATTACCCTAAATGAAATAAGCTAGACACAGAAAGACAAATATTGCACGATTCCACTTATACAAGGTATCTAAAATAGTCAAACTCATAGAAGCAGAAAATAGAATAGTGGTTGCTAAAATACAAAGGGAGGAGGAAATGGGAATAAACTGGTATAAACTTCTAATATTTTAAATAAGAAAACATTAAAGGCATGCTTATGAAAGTCAGTATCAAAATGAGATTGATATCAATACTACTGTTTCACATTGAACTAACACATTTGTACAAGAGAGAAAAATAAGATATATAAGAACTGAAAATAAGTGGTAAAACTCTATTTCAGATGACATGATTGTATACCCAAGAAATCTAAAATAATCAACTGGAAAAACTATCACAAAAGTATCAAAATTCAAAGGTGAGAGGACAGAATATTAATATGTTGAAATTATACTGGACCAAATTTCATGCATCCCCAGATGAATTTGACCCCACCTGCCTTCCAGGCCTTGGTTGCTTGCTCAGTGGAGAGCCATGACCTCTGCTCAGAGTCCCTTCTATATTGCCTAGTTTGGCCTCCCTGGATAAAGGCTGGGCTCCAGCATAGCTTCTATCACATTTGCCATGGCCTATGTTAGACCCAACCCAAATGAAGCCTTAAATACTTTAGTTCCTTCCACCACTTCTGAATTCAGATGAGACACCATGTCATAGAATATGGGATCTGGCTTTCCCAGTGGCTGCCTACGGGGTCGGGGTCAGGGAGAGTCAGAAACCATAGGGAATTAGCAGATAAATTTATCTCCCTTCCTTGCTGCAAAAAATTGTTTCAAGGTGCAGTGGTTCTACACAACCTGTTCAAATAGATCCAAATGACCCAATATCTGTCTCTGTTTACTCGTGAAGCCTATGCAATAACACACCAAAATATATTTTCTTTCCTCCCTTCCCCTTTTCTATCACTCTTGCTATATACTCAGATCGCAACTCCAACAAAGCATTGGCAAATAAGTTTTGGCTCAAGTTCTGTTTTTGAAGGAACTCAGACTCAGACAAAGACAGAAATCAATAGCCTCAAGTATACAAACAGCCAATTAGTATATATTATAATGGAGAGAAAGATTCATTTTCAATAATGCCTGAGCCAGGATAAACCACTAATGAATCACATATCTAAACATAAAAAAATAATACTATACACACACTAGAAGAAAGCATAGGTGAATTCCTTTAAAACCAGGGAGTGTAAAAAGCCTTCTTAATGTAAATGAGACTGCAGGAGCTGTAAAATAACATATTGGTACATTTAATACATACATTTTTGTACATCCACACAAATAACATAAGCCAAGTCAAAATACAAATGACAAAATGGGAAAATTTATACACAACTCTTCTCACAAAGGACTAACTACCTCCCAGAAATTGAGACTAAAAAGATCAATGATAGAGGAACAGCACATACGTCATAGGAAAATAAACAAAAATATCAAGAAATGTTCAACCTCTCTCTGATAAAAGAACTACAAATAAAAATTACACAGGAAACAGCATTTCTCAAGATTGGATAGCTAAAATCTCAAAGTTTGATGACACATTCTATTGGCAAGGCATTATTTACATTGCTGGTAATAATGTAAATGAACATTCAGTAATACTAAATTTATAGATTCACAGACCACGAAATCCCAGATCATATGGTATTTATCTTTCTCTGTCTTACTTATTTCATTTAGCATAATACCTGCTAGTCCCATGCATGTTGTCACAAATGACAGGATTTCATTATTTTTACGGCTGAGTAATATTACATTGTACCATGCACCAAACTTCTTTGTTCATTCATCTATTGATAGACACTTAAATTGCTCTCATATCTTGGCTATTATGAAGACTGTTGCAATAAACATGAAAATCAAGAGGTTGGTCCCCATGCCTGCAGCTGCAGAGACAAACTGAGTGACTGGGAGAAAGGAAGAAGGAAGGAAACTTATTTTTCACTGTATACAGTTTAATATGCTTATATTTTGAATCATGTGCCTGTATTTCTTAAAAATATACTCTCTCTGTCAACATACAAAGAAAATATGTGTGAAAGAAGGACTACTCAACAAATGGTGTTGATTAACTATATGTACAATAAAGTTACATCCTTGTTTCACCTTATGCTAATATGAATAACAACTAAACTAGAGAAATAAGATTTTTTTTACAAATGAAACCAGCTAAGGTAATGGTGGCTGTGTAAATCTGAAACTCACAACATATCCTCTAAATATAACTCAGAGGCTGAGATCATCCAGATGTCGAAAGCAAAGAACAGAAGTGAATAAAAACCAAGGAGAAATAAAATAACAAAACAAGAGTTTCTGAAACTCAGAAAAAAAGTAAAAGGTTTCCTTTTCTGCCTAAGATGTAGAATGTTGCAAAGGATATCCTTTACACCCAGATCAGAAAAGCTAGACAAAACACAGAATCTTCATTTTCTTGATCCCATAAAAGAGCTGAGGTCACAAAGGACCAAAGTAGATGGGACTTGTGGTAGCAAGCCCCTTTTGTGGTGATCTTAACACATTGCTGACCAGCAAGTTTACAGCAAAAGCTAATGCAAGTGCAAGTACAAGTTAACTTGTTATCAGTCATCAATGTTTGGGCTTGAAAATACGGGTTATTTTCATGACTGGTCAACAATGTGTTAATCATAGAGAGTTTCAGTTTCTATGAGAGCCCACACCCCAGAAGGCAAACTGGCCAACTCCAGTCCCTGCCCTTCCTCTTCACCAAAAGAAGAAACAGGTTCCTGTAATTAAAACATGTATTTGTTAACAGGATTCTCATTTCAGCTAAAGAAATTCACTATTCAATATAGAACAGAATTTCTCACTCTTGGCACTATTGACATTTTGGGCCGAATTCTTTGCTGTTAGGGTTGTCCTGTGCACTGTAGGATGTTGAGCAACATCCTTGGTCTCTACTCACTAGATGCCAGTAGCATTTTCCCCATCAGTTTTAACACTAAAAATTTCTCCAGACATTGCCAAATGTCTCTGGGGGACAGGGTTGACATATATAAGTATTGAAATGGAAATTTAACTGTTTTTGTTTTTTTCTAGATATGGCACCTCTACCTGAGGTGTAAAATCTCACACCCATTAAGAACTACTGATCTCTAGACTTTCAAACATGAACATAAGCAGATAACCAAGAATCACCAAGCATTTGAATAATATGAAACTGAATTCAAAAAGCTCTTCCTCAAATATAGCAAATGTATTCCTTCTGCTTGAGGGCCTTTACACTTTCTGTTCCCTCTTTCTAGAAACCTGTTCTCCTAAATATCTATATGAATGTGATAGAGGAAGCCAGAATATAAAAAATATGCAAGGAAAAATTCTCACTAGATGATGGAATATCCAGAAAAGATGGGCAGGTTGGTGTGAAAGGGAAACCATTCTTAGAAATTAAAACATGACATGACAACCAATCAATGGGCTGAACAAGCAGAATGTTTATAACTCAAATTGTAAATCAGTGAGATAAAAGCTTGACCTGAGTAATCCTCTCAGAACATTGAGCAAAAGAACACAAGAATGGTATGAGAGAAATTTTGAGACATATCTGGAGAGTAGATTCAGCCTATACCAGTTTTTTTTTTCTATTATTTTCCAACCCTGAGACCACCCCACTTACATTCTCCTCTAATTCTGGAACTGGGACTACCAACCACAATTCTAGGACTTCCTTGCTGGCTATGTTTCTGTTGGGTTTTGCTAATGGGAAACACTGGTAGAAGACTCCAAGGCTTCTACCTTGGAGAAAAAGGGAGAAGGGACTCTCAACATCTATTTGCATCTCTCCAGTAGTAAAGATAGCACCAAATCCAGATGCCAGCATCATTAGGCCCCCTCTGAGGTACCAGTGCTAACTGCATGAGGCCTGCCTCATTAGATGTTGGAGCAACAGATATACAGCTACAAGTATTCCTCCTCAAGCTCCTAGGTTCTCATCATGTCATCCTTCACTTTATGCATGAGTTCTTCTTAAAATAGTAGCTGCTTTCTGTAGTTACTAATATCTGGTTGCCCCATTTTTACTCTCTCAGCTCTCACCTGTGTAAACCACATACAATATTGAATTATCTCTGTTGAATACTTAGTGTGGCTTCAGTAATCCTGTCTGAAGCCTGCCTGATCCAGTGTTTGGTGCCAAAAGTAGTCCTAGGAAATAAACCTTTGCAATGATGTTACATGACAGACAAAGTAGAATTCAGAGCAAAGAATAGTACCATGAATAAATAAGGTCATTTCATAGTGATGGAATGGCTATTTCATCAAGATAAAATAACAATCCTAAACATGATGAACTCTTAACAGCTTCAAAATGTATGCAGCAAAAGCTGGTGAAACTTCAAAGTAAAGTAGAAAAATCCAGTTATAATCTGAGCTTTCAATACCCCTCTCTCAGTAATTGGTAGATCAAAACAGAAGAAAATAAAACAGGATATAGAACTGAACAACACTATTAACCAAGGTGATCTAATTGACATGTACAGAGCACTCCACCCAACAACAACAAACTGTCAATTCAAGTGCACACAGAACATTTACCAACATAGACCATACGCTAGGTCAAGTCTCAACAAACTCACAAGGATTAAAATCATGCAAAGTATGTTGTTTAACCACAATGAAATGAAAGTAGAACTAAAAACTAAATATAACACATAGGTCACAGAGGAAATAAGAAGGGAAATTAGAAAATATCTTGAAGTGAATAGAAATGAAAACACAACATATCAGAATTTATAGCATGCCACTAAAGCAGTGTCAAGGGAAAAATTCATTGCACATTTATGTCTATATCAGACAATAAGAAAGGTCTCAAATAAATGGCCTCAGGGTTACCTGAAGTGAATTTCAGAAAGAGCACTGACCCTTCTGTGGTCAAGGCTAAGGGAAAGAAGACACAAAAGACCACATATTATATTATTCCATTCATATCAAATTACTTTTAAAAGGCAAACAAACCCTGGCTGGTGGCACAGTGGATAGGGCGCCGGCCTGCGAACCCAAAGGTTGCTGGTTCGATTCCCAGCCAGGGCACATAACCAGGTTGCAAGCCAGGTCTCCAGCCAGGTCTGTAGCTGCAGGCAGATGAAAGGCAACCATACATTGATGTCTCTCTTCCTCTCTGCCTCTCTCCCATCTCCTCTCTCTAAACACAATAAATAAAATCTTTTTTTAAAAAAAGACCTTAAAAAAAGGCAAAATGTAGTTTTTTCCTGGGGCTAGAAAAGAGAGTAGGAATTGACTGAAAATAAGCAAGGGAATTTTTTGAAGGAGTAGATATGATCTAAAATTTGACTGTAGTAATGGTTGCATAGCCATAAATTTACTAAAAATCACCCAACTATAAACTTACAATGGATTTATTCTATAGTATCTGTGTGTATGTACCTCAATAGAGCTGTCTTTTAAAAAACATTGCAATATGTGGGAATGCATTCCAAGAATATTAGCCCAAGAAAGACAGAATACAATACTGGATCAAGCTAACTATATTGATATGGGTACGCTTACCAGAGATTTCTAGACTTAATGTATTAGCTCAAGCACTGAGTGTTCTAACAATTTGCCTGACCGAAACATGACTAAATTGTGGCACCCTGTCTGGTGTGGCTCAGGGGATTGAGTGATGGTCTATGAACCCAAGTGTCACAGGTTCAAAGCCCATTCAGGGCCCATGCCTAGGTTGCAAGCCAGGCCAGCAAGAGGCAACCACACAATGATGTTCCTCTCCCTCTCTCTCTCCCTCTCTTCTTTTCCTCTCTCTCTAAAACTAAATAAATAAAATCTTTTTTTAAACATGCTTGGAAGACCCTGGCCAGGTAGCTAGCTAAGTTGTTTAGAGAGTCTTCCCCATATGGCAAGGTTGTGGGTTAGATCCCTAGTTAGAGCACATACAAAATAAAAAAATCAACCAATGAGTGTATAATTAAGTGAAACAACAGAATGATGTTTTCTCTCTCCCTAAAGTCAATCAATAAAGAAAAGCATGCTTGGGGGAAGAGTAGGTGGAAGCTAAACTTCCCTCCTCTCAAGACCAAACTGGAATTACAATGAAAATATAGAACAATCAACCTGAAAAACCAACCAACTACTAGCTGAACAGAAGTGTAATAACCAAGGATTTACAGAAGAAACCAAATCAAGAGTGGTAGGAAGGGCGGAGGTCAAGAAGGTGTGGCCCTGCTCCCACAGGCAGTGGCTGAGATCACAAAGGGATATCCAAGCTGCAAAGATTCTGGTTGAGAGCTTGGGATCTTAATGCCACATCTGGTTTCCCAGCCCAGAGCATCAGAGCCCACGTGGCTGTGAAAATCATTGGGGATTCTATCCACTGGGGAGACAGGAGTTTGTTAGAGACACAGGAAGAGATAGAGATAGGAGTCTGCTAGAAACACAGACACTTTCTTAAAGGGCCAAAACACAAAATTTCGTGCATAGTCACTCATCCTGGGCTCCAGTGGAGGGAGGGCAAAGTGGACTAGAGTTGTGTGAGGAAATACTTTGGGTTGTGGCTCTGGGGAGAGCGCTGAAGGAACAGCAACAAGGATCCCTGTGCTGATTACTCCCCCATACTTGCACATGTCATCTTTCTTGAGTGGAGTGCTCCCCTCCTTACAGCATCAGCCTGGGGGAATGTAATAGCCACGCTCTCCAGACTTCCTACCATCCTACCTTGTGGAGCTCATACCCTGCTGAGTCAGCTGCCTGGGCAGGGGTGTAGATGCAGGTGCAGACTCAGGGGGTGTCAGTAACTGAGTTGTGTGGCTCTGGGACAGTAGCTACTCCTCCCTCCTTCCTCCAAGCCTGACCAGCACTCTCCCTCACAGAAAATCCACTAGCCTCACACTCCCAACTCCCAGCAGCTTGCACTGCTGAGATTGGGCTCTGAGCAGAATCTGGGACACACTGAGTTGTGTGGCTCTAGGGGCATTTTTTTCTTGCATACCTATTGCAGAGTTCTCCTTCACACAGCCAAATCTTGATCTCTTTAGGCCTGATAAACACTTAAGACATTGCCACACCACAAAGGTCTGCAGGTACCTGGAAGGTGGCAGCTAGACTTGGTGTACCCTGGGACTTTTGCTGAGTGGCCTCAGACCCAGGACTGGCATTGAGGTAGAGCCTGTTTCAATCTGGTGAAAACCACTCTACCCTACCTGGTGATTCACTGAGAACATCCCTCATGCAACTCCAATATGACCAGAGGCTCTTTCAGTGACTAAGCCTAAAAAGCCACCAGTGGATAAAGGCAGGAGGAGGTGAACCTTGGGGTGCCTTGCTGTTTTTGCTGAACTGCCACTGGACTCAGTGCTGGTGAAAGCCAGCCTTGGTACACAGCTTGATCCTTCCTGTGCATACCAAGGCCCAGCAGAGGCAGCCACAAACTGTAGCTCTAAACAGGTTGTCCAGAGCCAGTCATAAGCATCTGATATTGACCTGTACTAGTCCCTCCCAAAAGACCCCAAAACCAACACACAGTGGAAAGCTTAACAAAACATCAGAGCAGGATCTAACTAGCTTCACAAGTGACATATCCAAAGGGAGATCTCAGCAGGCACCAGACCCTACACTGAGGTGAATTCATGTCAATCATCTCCTCTGACCACAATGTTGTGACATTAGAAATCAATTACAAAAAGAAAACTAAAAAACACACAAAAACATGGAAGCTAAAGACCCTGTCATTAAACAATAAATTGGTCAAGAATGTTATCAAGAATGAAATCAAATGGTAACTTGAAACAAATGAAAATAAGAACACAACCCAAAATCTATGGGACCCAGCAAAAGCAGTCTTAAGAGGGATTCATAGTATTACAGACCTACCTCAAGAAACAAGAAAATCTCAAGTACACAATATAACTTTTTACTTAAAGGAAATAGAAAAAGAACAGCAAACAAAGTCCAACTAGAGCAGAGAAATGAAAAGAACAAATATCAGAGCAGAAATAAACAAAATAGTCTAAAAACACAATACAAAAGTTAAATGAAGCCAAAAGTTGGTTCTTTGAAAAGATAAACAAGATTGACAAACCTTTAACTGGACTCATCAAGAAAAAGAAGAGCCCACAAATATGTAAAATCAGAAATGAAAGAAAAGTAATAGCTGACACCATAGAAATACAAAGGATTGTAAGAAAATATTATGAACAACTATATGCCAACATATTGAACAATCTGGATGAAATGGATAAACACCTAAAAATATACAATCTTCAAGAACTGAATCAGGAAGAATCATAAAATCTGAATACACAGATTACACCTAGTGAAATTAAAGCATTAATCATAAAACTCCCAACAAACAAACAAAAGTCCTGTATCAGATGGCTTCACAGGTGAATTTCAGCAAACATTCAAAGACTAGATTATGGTAGAGAACAGCAGACTTTTGATAGTCCTAGGGAAAGATCTAAAGATATACTACTGTCCCCACCAGTTGAAAGCAAACTGTTACTTTAAAGTAGACTACAATCATGCCCTGGCTGGTGGCTCAGTGGACGAGGCGCTGGCCTTCGTCCAGCGAAGGTGGACTGGTTCAATTCCCAGCCAGGGCACATGACCAGGTTGCAAGCCAGGTCTCCAGCCAGGTCTGTAGCTGGAGGCAGGTGAAAGGCAACAATACATGGATGTCTCTCTCCCTCTTTCTCCTTCTCTCCCTTCTCTCCCTTCCTCTCTGCCTGAAAAATAAAATATTTTTTAAAAATAAATAAATAAATAAATAAATAAATAAAGTAGACTACAATCAGTTAAAGAGTTATCCCAAACTTCTAATGCAACCACTATTAAGAAAACACACACACACACACACACACACACACACACACACACACACAGAGAAAACAAAGAAGATAAAATGGAATCATAATATTTAATTAATCCAAAACAGGGCAGAAAAATGAAAAATTAAAGAATAAATGACACAAATAGCAAGATGGTAGATTGAAAATACAAAAAGGAGACCTAAAGTTAAAGGTCATGCAGACACTGAGAAAGAAGCTTTGACAAGTAGCCCTTACCCTAAAAAAAAAAAAAACAGAAGATAAAAGGGTGACATCTTTAAGGCACTGAATGAAAAAAGCCAACCCAGAATTTCACTCCCAGTAAAAATATTTTTAAAACTGAGGAATAAGTCTTAGACAAATACTAAAAGCATTCATTGCAAACAGATATAAACCACATAAAATATTAGAGGAATTTTTTAGGCAGAGGAATATGACAATGGACAGAAACTTGACACTACACAAAGAAATAAAGAATGCTAGATAGAATAAACAAGGGAAAACAAATATGATTTTTTTCTCATTTTTAATTGCTTAAAAAGATAACAAATGCAAAATTGATAGTAATCTATCATGTGTTTATAGCATAAGTAAAATACATGACAACAATAGCACAAAGTTTACAAGGATAAACTAAGAGTATACCATTATACAGTCCTCACACTACGCAGAGTGGTATAAAATTATTTAAAGGAAGACTTACACTCCAGGGAAACTACTACAATATTAAAAAGTTACAATAAATTAATAGTGGAGATAAAATAGAATAATTAAAAGGTTTAATTGACCTGACAAGGCAGAAACAGAAAATAAATAAACAATAGATAGAACAAGTGAAAAACAGCTAGCAAGATAGATTTTAATTTAAACATTTCAATAATCACATTTTACATGAATGAAATAACTACACCAGTTAAAATAAGGTAAAACATAAAAAAGCAAGACACAACTATATCGTATATAAGAAACTCACATTAAATATAAAGACACAGCTAGATTAGAAGTAAAAGAATGGAAAAACACATACCATGCCAGCATACATCAAAAGAAACTTGGAGCCTAATTGGTGGCTCAGTGCTGACCTTCGAACCCAAAGGTCACTGGTTCGATTCCCAGTCACATAACCAGGTTGCAAGCCAGGTCTCCAGCCAGGTCCATAGCTGGAGGCAGGTGAAAGGCAACCATACGTTAATGTCTCTCTCCTTCTCTGCCTCTCTCCCTTCCCCTCTCTCTAAAAATAATAAAAAATAAAATCTTAAAAAAAAAAAACCCTCGGCCCTGGCTGGTAGCACATTGGATAGGCGCCAGCCTGCAAACCCAAAGGTTGCAGGTTCGATTCCCCAGCCAGGGCACATAACAAGGTTGCAAACCAGGTCTCCAGTCAGGTCTGTGGCTGAAGGCAGGTGAAACACAACCATACATTGAAAAAAAAAAAAAAAAACCCTCATAGATAGACCGCAGTATGGTGATTACCAGAGGGAAGGGAGATTGAGGGGTGGTAGGAGAGGGTAAGGGTGAGATAAATGGTGATGGAGACCTGACTTCAGGTGGTGAACACACAATTTAAAAAAAGGGGATGGATGTAATAAAACAACAATAAAATTAAATTTTAAAAAAATTAATGACTTCCCGAATGAAATACACACACAATGTATTATAGAGTTGTATCCCTGAAACCTACGTATATAATTTAAAAATTTTTAATATATTTTAGAGATAAGGAGAGAGAGAGAGACATTTTATTGATTCACTTATTTATGCAGTCATTGATTGATTCTTGTATGTGCCCTGACCAAGACAGAATCCACAACCTTGGTGTATTAGAATGACACTCCAACTAATGAGCTAGCCAGCCATGGCTGAAACCTATATAATTTTTGTTAACCAATTTCATCCCAATAAATTCAATTAAAAATTCTACCAACCAAAATCAAGCAACCTGATCTAATTAGTATTTATAGAACACTCCAAGACATTTTTTCAAGTGCACATGTAATATTCATCAAAGGAAACTATATTGTAGATCATAATATAAACTTAACAAATTTTAAAGAATAGAACTCATATAGAGTTCAATGGAATTTAACTAGATGTTAATAACAGAAAGGTATCTAGAAAATCTCCTAGTATTTGGATATTAAACCAAACCAAAACAAAACAAAACAAAATGTAAGCAACCAACTCTTGAATCAAACAGGAAATCTCAGAGGGACTTAAGAAAATATTTTCTTAAAAAATAATATTTTAAAATAAATTTAAATAAAAACACAATATATCAAATTTTGTGGGATGCACCTAAAGTGGCACTTAGAAGAAAGTTTACAGTATTAAAAGCTTATATTGGAAAAAATAAATTATAAAAATAAGTTCTCAAGTCAGTAATTTAAGTTTCAACCTAAAGAAACTAAAGAAGATGCCCTGACTGATGTGGGTCTGTGGATTGAGCCCCAGCCTGTGAAAAAGGGGATTGCTGGTTCAATTCCAGGTCAGGCACATGCCTGGATTGTGGGCCAAGTGCCAGATTGGGGGCATGTGGGGGGCAACCACACATTGGTGTTTCTCTCCTTCTCTTCTCTCCTTTCCCCTCTCTCTAAAAATGAATGAATAAAATATTTTAAAGAGATAGTACAATTAACCCCAAAGCAATCAGAAGACAGTAAACAGTGAAGATAAGAAGATTAATCAATATAATTTAAAGCAATAAGTCAATAGAGAAGATTAATGAAACCCATGCCTAGTTCTTAGAAAACATAAGTAAAATTGGTAAAAGTCTCAACGAGATTGATCAGAGGGAAAAAATAGAGAAGATATAAACTCCGATATCATAAATGAAAGAGGAAGCATCACTGCAGATCATACAAACATTAAAAGGATAATAAGGGAATATAATAAACATCTTCATGTCAATAAATTCAAGAACTGAAATAGAGAAAATACTCAAAAATGTAAACTTCCAAATCCCATTCAAGAAGCTATTAATAAATATCTGTTAAAGAAATATAAACTATAGTTAATAACCATCTCACAAAGTCTAGATCCAATAGTTTCAGTGGGGAATTTTTTGAACCAATATCACCCCAATAAATTCAATTTAAAAAGTAATATTGAAGAAATTTTAAGATAAATAAATTATGGTTCTAATGCAATAAATTCACCAATTAGATGCAATCCATCTAACTGGAAAAAAAGAAATGGTGAATTTTACCTAACATTTAAGGAAGAAGGAATACCAATCCTGCACAATTATCTTTCAGAAAATAGAAGAGTTGGGAACACTTCCCAATTCATTTGATCAGTCCAGCATTATCTTAATATTAAAACTAGACAAAGACAGCACAAAGGGGAGCAGCTTAGACAAGAACCTAGTATAAAGGAACCATGGACATGGACAACAGGTGGGATTGACTTTGCGGGGAATGGGTGGGTGGGGAGAGGGACAGAGGGGAGCAAAAAGGGGATGGATGTAATACAACAACAATAAAATTTAAAAATAAATAAATTAAAAAAAGATTAATTTTAAAAATTTAAATAAAAAAATTAAAAGTTAAAAAAAGGAGGAATATTACAGACCAATATACCTCATGAACAAAGACACAAATAATCTCAGCAAAATATTAACAAATTAAATACAGTAATATATTATTGGGTTGGCAAAAAAATCCATTTAGTTTTTTTCTGTAAAATAACACACATTTTTCATTATCACCAATAACTATTGATTTGGATATTTTGAGTATCTCGGTTATCTCCTGCTATTGGCTTCTAGTAGGTAGAGGCCAGAGATGCTGCTAAACATCTTCTAATTCATAAGACAGCCCCACAGTAAAAATATTATTTATCCAAAATGTTAATAGTACCAAGAAACTTCATAAACCACTTTTGACATGTTTGAGCAGTCACAGCACCTTCTCCATACACTGCACATCTTTTCTTTCGTTTCAGTTGCATTTTTACTGTTCTTGAAATAATGAAACATTATATGCCAAAAATGTTGTGTACTTTCTTCAATCTACAATTTTAAAATGGCTGCAAAATATTCATCAATTTTGGGAAGATTTTTAAATGCATGCTGATATGACAGCTGTCACAACACACTCAACAAAATTGTTTTTTTGAAGATTTTTTATTTATTATTTTTTAGAGAGAAGGGAAGGGAGAGAGGCAGAGAGGGAGAGAAACATCAATATGTGGTTGCTTTTCAGCTGCCTCCAGCTACACACCGCCTGGAGGGAGACCTGGCTTGCAACCTGGTTATGTGTGCCCTGGCTGGGAATTGAACCACCTACCTTTGGGTTCGCAGGTCAGGGCCTTACCCACTGTGCCATCAGCCAGGGCACAAAACTGTTTTGAATGAAGTGAGAAACAACTAAGCACTACTAGAGCTATCATATGGAAAAAACTAAATGAACTTTTTGGCCAACCCAATACAACCCAGTGAAGCTTATTCCAGAATAAGCTAGCTCAATATGCAAAAATCAATCAGAATAATTTGCCATAGTAACAGACAAAAAATAAAAATCATTGTTTATTAAAATCCTCACCCAAGAATATGTTTACTGATGTTAAGGACAGAATGAGAGAGAAATATCAATGGATTGCCTCACATACATGCCCTACTAGGGGATCAAACCTGAAACCTAAGTATGTGCATTGACCCAGGATTGAACCTGCAACCTTTTGGTGTATGGGACAATGTTCCAACAAACTGAAGCACCCAGCCAGGTCACTATCATTATTTTTATAGATGCAGGGAAGGTATTTAACAAAATCCAATTCTCAATCAAAAGACTCAGCAAACTAGCAATACAAGGGAACTTCCTCAATTTGATAAAAGGCATGTACAAAAAGCCTATAGAATACATTTAAAAGGTGAAAAATAGCCCTGGCTGGTGGCTCAGTGGATAGGTGCTGGCCTGCGAACCCAAAGGTCACTGGTTCAATTCTCCAGCCAGGTCTCCAGCCAGGTCTCCAGCCAGGTCTCCAGCCAGGTCCGTAGCTGGAGGCAGTTGAAAGGCAACCATACACTGATGTTTCTTTTCCTTTCTTCCTACCTCCCTGCCCTTCTCTCTAAAAATAATGAATAAAATCTGTAAAACAAAAAAAGTTTAAAATGAAAAGGTGGAAAACAATGTTTTCCCCCTAAGAGCAGGATAAATTCAAGGATGACTGCTCTAATCATTTCTATGTAACACTAACAGTCCCAGAGGTTCTAACTATAAGCAAGGCTACTAGAAGTAGTGAGTTTGAGTTTACCAAAGTTGCAGAATACAATAATACTTTAAAACTTACCTGATAAAACTACCAGCCATGGCTCAGTGGATTGAACACCAGCCTGGGAACCCAAGTGTCGCTGGTTTGATTCCCAGTCAGGGCAAATTAACAGGTTACAAGCCAGGCCTCCAGCCAGCTCCCCAGCTGGAGGCAGGGTGAAAGGCAACCATACATTGATATTTCTCTCCCTTTCTCCCTCCCCACCTTCCCCTCTCCCTAAAACTAATGAATAAAATCTTTTTAAAAAAAAAACTACAAGGCACCAGATCCATAAATTATACAGTGAATTGGGTTTGCTCCTTCACAATTATTTAAGGTTTACTGCAAGAGTTCCAGCCATTATTATCTTCCTCTGAGTTATTTTGAAATGGCATTTTTTGTGTAATACTATAACATGAATCATCTCTACATTTATTTATTTATTTATTTGTTAGACCTCAACCACTTTTTTCCCTTCCATCTCTTTTTCCCTGTAGGATGTACTGTATAAGTCATGCACTTCATATTACTATACATATTAGAAATCTACAATCTGGCTCTGGTTGGTGTGGCTCAGTGGATTGAGCACCAGCTTGCAAACTAAAAGGTCACTCATTGGATTCCCAGTCGGAATCCCAGTTGGGGTACGTGCCTGGGTTGCGGGCCAAGTCCCCAACTGGGGGCGTGTGAGAGGCAAACAATCATTTCTCTCATGCATTGCTGTTTCTCTCTCCCTCTCTCCCTTCCTTACTCTCTCTCCAAAAATAAGTAAAATATATTTTTTTAATAAAAATAGGGCCCTGGCTGGTGGCACAATGGATAAGGCGCAGGCCTGTGAACCCAAACATCGCTGGTTCGATTCGCAGCCAGGGCACCCATAACCAGGTTGCAAGCCAGGTCTCCAGCCAGGTCTCCAGCCAGGTCCATAGCTGGAGGCAGGTGAAAGGCAACCATACATTGATGTCTCTTTATTCTCTGCCTCTCTCCCTTCCCCTTTCTCTAAAAATAATAAACAAAATCTTTTAAAAATTAAAAAATTAAAATAAATTTACAAAGTTTCGCAATTTTTATAATGTCACATACTTAAAAACAAAACTTTAACTAGATTATTGAGTAAATTATTCTTGTTAAAAATAAATATCAAGCCCTGGCTGGTAGCACAGTGGATAAGGTGCCGGCCTCCGAACCCAAAGATCGCAGGTTCGATTCCCCAGCCAGGGCACATAACAAGGTTGCAAACCAGGTCTCCAGTCAGGTCTGTGGCTGGAGGCAGGTGAAAATCAACCATACATTGATGTCTCTCTCCCTCTCTGCCTCTCTCCCTTCCCCTCTTTCTAAACATAATGAAATAAAATCTTTAAAATAAATAAATATCAATTGATAACTAATTTTAGTATACGTGCTGCTGAAGTTAACATAATAAATTAATTCTAAAATTGATATTAAAAGATAAAGGACCTAGAAAAGGCAAAAGAACATTCAAAAGTAAAGTTGGAGGCCCTGGCTGGTGGCTCAGTGGATAGGCACTGGCCTGTGAACCCAAAGATTGTTGGTTTAATTCCCCAGGTTGCAAGCCAGGTCTCCAGCCAGCTCCTTAGCTGGAGGCAGGTGAAAGGCAACCATACATTGATGTTTCTCTCCCTTTCTTCCTCCCTCCCTACCCTTCTCTCTGAAAAGAATGAATAAAATCTTTTTTAAAAAAAGGTAAAGTTGGAGAGTTAAAACTGCCTGATTTTGATTTTTATTGTAAAGCTATCACCATCAAAACAGCATATTAGCATAAAGATGAACAAAAAGATCAAAGTAGTATAAAGGAAACATGGACATGGACAACAGGTGGGATTGACTTTGGGGGGGAATGGGTGGGTGGGGAGGAGGACACAGGGGAGCAAAAAGGGGATGGATGTAATACAACAACAATAAAATTAAAAAAAAAAAAAAAAGATCAATGTAACAGACTAGAGAACACAGAAACAGACCTATATCAATTTGACCAATTATTTTTTAACAAAGTTGCAAAATTAATTAAAGTGAGTAAAAGCAGTCTATTCAATCAATGATATTGGAACAAATAGAATCAGTTTGCAAGAAAATGAACTACAACATAAACGTCATGCCTTTTACAGAATTTAACTCAAATAGATCACTGATTTAAATACAAAACATAAAACTTATAGGGGAAAAAATAGCAGAAAATTTTCAGGATCTAGGGCTAGGCCAAGCACTCTCAGATTTGACACTTCATAGTCCATAAAAGAAAATTTGATAAACTGGATTTAATAAAAATTTTTTTTAATCTTTGCTCTAGAAAAGATATTGTAAATAAAATGGAAAAAAAAAAAAAACCATATTGACTGGTAGAAAATATTTGCAAGTTATATACCCAACAAAGAACTTGTATGCAGAGATAAAAACAGTACCTGAGTTCTTGGTGTTGCTTTGAAGACTAAAACAGAGAATATAAGCACAGCGCCAGGCCCATACAACCATCAATAAATTTGAGTTATAATTTTATTAGCATTACTATTACAGCGTTGAAATGTTCATTCAATAAATTTGAGTTATTATAATTTTATTATTATTGTTACAGCATTATTTAAATTTGAGAAAATAAAGCAAGGCAAATGTTCATTAACAGGTATTGTTAAATTATGTTACATCTATTACAAGGAATATTAGGCAATGGTTTACTAGAATGAAGTAAATCTATATGCACTGACCAGTAAATGTCCAGGATTGTTGTGCAAAAGAAAATAGTATCACAATTTTATAATACAATCTCATTTGTGCAAAAAGAAAATTATGTCTTTTGTAGAAATTTTTCTAGGATGATACTCACCAAACTGCTAACAGTTGTTATCCCTAGCTAGAGAGGAAAGTGGGATAAGGAGATGTGCACAGAAAAGGTAGAATGTGAAAGAAAATTAAAGAGGGTCTTTCACTTTTTATTCTATTTATTCCTAGATTGTTTGAATTTTTATAAGAATGTATTCTTATATTATTTGTGAAACTAGAAATACAAAAGAAAGGAATCAATTATCTTTCTTTTCTTTTTTTCTCAACTATCTTTTTTTTTAAAAAAACTTTTTTTTTTTTTAAGATTTTATTTCATTATTTCTAGAAAGAGGGGAAGGGAGAGAGGCAGAGAGGGAGAGAGACATCAATGTATGGTTGCCTTTCACCTGACTCCAGCCACAGATCTGACTGGGGACCTGGTTTGCAACCTTGTTATGTGCCCTGGCTGGGGAATCGAACCTGCGACCTTTGGGTTCGCAGGCCGGCGCTCAGCTATCCTTTTAAAAAACAGTGATAAAAATACCTTTCTGATTGCCTTGGCTCATGGAGTCAAGAGAATGAAGCACAAGCTTACCTTGGACTGAAAAACTTAACTAAAAACAAACTCAGGTTCCATTTGTAATTTAACAAACATTAAAGGAGTGCTGCTCGTTGACCTGACAGCGTTGACCTGACAGCGCAAAGAACTGAGTTGCTGTCTTGGTCCTGCGACAAAGTAGCTTTGTTATGTTATTGTGGTACAAATGTTAAGACTATGGAGTTATTGAGGTCAAGGATTAAGTCTTTTTTTTTTTTCTTTCTGTATCTCTAGCTGGTGACACAGGGCCTAGTTTAGAGTTGGCACTCAATTAAAGGGACATGACAAGATCTTAAGTTGGCTGTGAATAATAGTGCTGTCCTTGCCCCTCGTTGAACTGACACATAATCGCCATCTAGTGGCAACAAGGAATTCCTGCAGAATTTAGAAAGAGGAAGGGGACTTTCTGAGGTGTGTTCCAGAGACACCTTTCAACAAAACAGCATTGACTCCTAAGGCTATGACCCTACTAAGAAAAAAAATTCCAATCATGAGCAAAAAGGGCAAGGTTTATGTCTCGGAGTGTTGATAAGATGACATCTATGTCCTCGGCCCTTAAGTCTCCTCTATCACCACTCCACCATCACAATGCCCCAAACACCTACCTGCCTATAAGTTGTGCAAAGTCCACACTTTCCACACCTCCACTGCACCCAGAAAGAATGAAACACATATGATAATATGTATTACACACTCATGCCTTCCCAATGTTGATGAAATACTAATGAACTTTCCTAAACTAGTGTGGTCAGGACAAGATACAAAACAAGGCTGGAAAAAATCTTCTATAAACTTTGTCCTCCAGGTTCACCACCTTTCTTAATAATCTACTGAAAAAATGAGTGGTGCCCTGGCTGGTGGCACAGTGGATAAGGCACCGGCCTGCAAACCCAGAGGTCATTTGTTCGATTCCCCAGCCAGAGCACATAACGAGGTTGCAAGCCAGTTCTCCCTCCAGCCAGGTCCATAGCTGGAGGCAGGTGAAAGGCAACCATAGATTGATGTCTCTCTCCCTCTCTGCCTCTCTCTAAAAATAATAAAATAAAATCTTAAAAGAAGGAATGAGTGGCACTCTGAAAATATCTAGTGAACCTTTAAAATATCTCACATTCCAAAGGGCAAAAAGGAAGAGCACCTTGAGCTGGCCTCCTAAGTACCATGCTGTGATAAACCCTCACCTGCCCAGGAAGATCCTGGGGAGCAGGCTTTTGTCTCTTGCTTCATTTGAATATCAATGAGTGTTCAAAACAGCTTCAGTGTTTTTTAGGGAAGCAGCTGGGTGATTCAGAGGCTGAGAAATGTTGGATCTTCTGTTTATGGACTTGGGGACTCAAAAAATTATCAAAGGACACAATGTAGTTAATCTGAAAAATCTTGTTATGTATAGGTCTATGATACCTCTATGCTAAGTAGAACAGCATTCCTGTAAAATGTTGCTCAGCAGAACAAACAAACAAACAAGCAACAACTTTCCCAAAACTCCTTAGAAAGTGGAAAAAGAGGCCCCAAGCAGTTGTATGTTCAGGAAGGGCTGCTGACACACATTCTGGAAGTATACATACATGCTTAGTTTTCTTATAATCCCACCTCCTCCACTTCCACACAGTATGTGCCTCATAAATGTAAGAACCAAAATAGTGCTGAAATTGGCTGAAACTCGGACACCAGTTTGGGAGTATGCCATAAACAAGAGGTTTGTGGGTGGCCTTCGGTGGAGCAGAGCAGACACGAGAGTGTATTTGTTACTAGCACCCTGTTCTGGAGTTGCAGAGAAATTGGAAATTATTAACAAGATGGATCCATCAAGCTACTCCCAGCCTAAAAAAAGCAAGAAGCCCTAAATCTATTTATATGCAAATCCCTGAGGGCTGAAGTGGTTCTTCCTAATGGATGAAGAACACTCAGTAGCAATCAAGGCTTCAAGAGGAATCTTTTTAAGACCTTACTGAGGGTGCTGATGGAGATAATGAACGTTTGAGCAGTGGGCAGTGCATTTAAAATGGTAATGCAATATGTAGGAAGATGTGCTCTTCTGAGCGTCCCTTGTTTCATACTAGCAAAAGTCCATAGTTCCTGCTAGTACAGGGGAAGAAAGCAACGTGTCAGCATAAAGAAAAAGCTGAGAAGAGACAGCATGAGAAACGAGTTATATTCCGTGGAAGGTTCCAGATAGGAGTGTCCGATGACAGCTACAAGAGAGAACACTCCTTACGGTTCAAGTGAAATGCAGGCCCTGTTCCTCGTTGCTTCTCCCTACCCCCTGCTGTGTCCTCCTTGCTGGGCACCAGAACTCAGGGCCACCCCTCTCCAGAGGCAGGGCACTCGAGATGTCTCCCTGCCGCTCCTGCACCGAGACTGGTGTCTGGGGCTTCAGCCCCAACCCGCCTTCCTCTTCTGTCAGCAGCGGTCTAGAGCCGCCTGGTCCCGTGAGTACGAATCACCGGGCCCCTGCCCGCCTGCTGGACACCGGCTCGACGTGCGATTTCGCTTTCGGCGGATCGGCCTTCCCTGCAGCCCCGAGCGCTTGGAGCCGCTGCTTTAGGGGAGCATAGAACCCCAGGGCTCCCGGTGGCCAGCCCACGAGTGGGGACCCGAGGACGAGAAAGCGGGCGGGTAGCACCCCTACTCACGTAACGCTGGAGTTTCCTCTCGGGGGGAGACTTGACGAGCCAGCCGGTGCACACAGCGTCGCCCGAACTCATCGTGGCCGCCGCCTCCGCAGCTTCCTTCAGCTGGGTCGGCCGCCTGCGGCCAGAGGAAGTCGGGCCAGGGATGCCGACGGGGCGGGCCCAGCGCCCGCCCTCCCAGCGCCGCCCCGTGCGGCCGCCACGACCCCCGCCTCCAGCCGCCGCGCCCCCCTGGGAGGGGACGGGCGCCACCGCCCGCGGCGAGAGACCGCTGAAGGAAGCGGGCGGCAAAAACCGGGAAGCCCCTTCGAGCAAGAGCCGAGCCGAATGGCCGGTAGACGGGCCACTAGAGAGCACGCGGAAGGAGCCCCGTGACCTAAAAGAGAGCGCTGTACGGAACTGTCCCCTGTTGCCCTCACCCCTACCCGTGACCAGTCACGTCAAAAAGGCTGGTCTTGGGTACCGAAAGCCGAAACCTGTGACCCGCACCTGCCGTATATATAGTTAGGCAGTAAGAAGAGCATTGCCTCTTCTTTGACTTCCCTGTTCCACTTGGTTGCTTGCAGAGAAATGGTCCTTTGGGGGACCGAAGTTTTGCTATCCCAAAATATGCCTCCTCCCTTTCCTGCATAGGAGATTCAGATGGAAAAACTTTTAAAAACACCCTTTGCCCTGGCTGGTGGCTCAGTGGATAGGCATCAGCCAGCGAACCCAAAGGTTGCTGGTTCAATTCCAAGCCAGGGCACATAACCAGATTGCAAGCTAGGTCTCCAGCCAGGTCCCCTGCTGGAGGCAGGTGATGTTTCTCTCCTTTTCTGCCTCCCTCCCTTCCCCTCTCTAAAATTAATAAATAAAATATTTTTTAAATAAATAAATATTTTAAAACACCCCTTAAAACAGGAGACCAAAAGTTCATCAGTCATTGCAGCCATCTCTAGGGGATAGCCATTCCTCTTCTAGTTCAGACACCATCCCACCTCAATATCCTATAACTTCTATCAACCTTTATTTGACTTGTATAAGATATAGAAAGAAGGAAAATTGGAAAAGTTTATAAGTACGGACACACAGAGTTACCACAGTCTTTATTTCTATAACTGGTCTTGACACTATAATTCTCTTTATAATTTCCCTCTTCCACTACCCTCCTTCCCCTCCCTTTGCTCTCCAGCCAGGATCTCTGCTGGTCAGAATTCTCCACCTGGTGGTTGGCCCAAATCTTTACCCCCATCAAGTCTGAATCTTCAGTGGTCCTGCCTAGACATAGTAGTAGGGGGTGCCCCAGAGGATGCTTTGGATTGGATTCATAGTTCTAGTACTGTTGTTTACCAGCAACCCAGTTTCCCTATGATAATCACCAACCATCCAAGCCAGCTAAGTAGACTCGTGGTTTGCCTTTTGGTTCAATGGCATAAAGAACCCTAAAATAGACAGATGGCAACCTCAACTTTCAATTTGATGGAACCAATGTTGTGGCATTGGTAGAAACATTGCTACCTTGGGGACCAGGAGAGCTTAAAACTGTGGGATGGGAAGCGATGCCTTGAGAGTGGATTATTAGGTGTGACAGTGAGAAGAGCCACATCCACTTTCAACTCTTAATTTCTGGACCCATGGATTCTGGCTATAGAAAACAGCACCATATAGTGGTCATCATCAGTTCAAAGTATTTACCTCATACTGTAAGACAGAACTTCCACCTTTCAGTGTATTTTTTTACCTGACTAATGCGATAACTAATCCTTCAATAGACTGGACATTCTACCATCCTATCAGGCCAGGTGCTTCAGGACAATGAGGTATACATGGTAAGACTAGTGCAGTCCCTCTGCATGAGCACACTGGCACATGTCTTTTGTTTTATAATGATTTCCTTGGTCAGAAGCACTGTTATGCAAAACACTATCAAAGCAAATAAGGGGCAGTAAGTCTATGGGTGGGAATGCTGGCAGAAGTGTGGATTACAATAAGTGCCTATTCAAATGAGGACAAATTGCTGCCTCTTACAGACAAATGTGATCTGATTTCACCAATATGCCACCAGGTGGTTGGCTGGACCCCCACGGAATGCTACCTTATAGGGGGCTCAGTATTGGTCCCTGCTGTGGGCAGGTTGAGTACATAGCAGTGACAATAGCAGTGGCTGTTAACATGAATTTATGCTGGTTCCTGCGAGCCTCACCACTCATTACTAGTTTCCTTAAGCTTGTTCTCACCTCTGTAAAAAAAATAATAATAAACCCCTCATTATACTCTCCTCAGTTCAACCCATTGAGTCTACCATTTTCTTCCTTCTGAGACCTTGACTAATATATCTAGTCATGAAGAACTCCCTATGATGTTACAGGTGTGAGTCAAAGGAAAGGGTGGTCATGCAACAGTAGGGGACACAGATATTGAGCCACTTGCTCGATCAACTTTGCTATACCTTCCAGACCTACTTGAGTCTGATCTCAAATACTCCACTTGCAGAAGATGATCGATTAGCAAACAATTTATCAAGGGTAGCTGAAGTTACACAGTACCTTTGTGCCTCATGGTCAGACATTCAGACTTTACCACAACCCAGGAACAAGCCACAAACTACTGATCTAAAGGAAAATATGGATACTTCTTTTGCTTCAATACTCTAGGTGTCCACTGTATGTTTCTCCTATTGGGACTTACCAGACTCCATGTAGCCTCCCAGTGTGTCATAAAGCTCTATGCATGTTGGATCTACATAATCATAAAGGTCAAGTGTCGTGGACCTGCTGCAAACCCTTTTTAATTAAGACTTACCTTTTTTTTAAAGATTTTATTCATTATTTTTAGAGAAAGGGAAGAGGAGTGAGGAAGAGAGGGAGAGAAACATCAATATATTGTTACCTTTTGCGTACCTTCAGGTGGGGACCTAGCTGGAGACCTGGCTTGCAGCCCAGGCATGTTCCCTGACTGGGAATCGAACCAGCAACCCTTCATTTTGCAGGCCAGTGCTCAATCTGCTGAGCCACACCAGCAAGGGCTTGCAGAGCCTTTCTTTACCCTGGATCTCACTGAAAAAAATGCAACCTTATGGATTACTTGCTGAATGCATTGGTGTGACATAATTAAGTGTAATATATGTTGCTTGCAGAATCTGAAGAGCTCCACCAAATGCTGGGCCTATTTCAGAGCAGTAAGTGGTATGAGGTGCAGACCATCTCAAAACACCATTGAGGGTTAGACTCTTGCATTTTTGTGGGTTTTATTTTCCACCCTCTGGCATACATGTGTCTTAATAAATCATTTGTTTATGCTACCTGTTGATCACCAGGTCCAGTAAGTAAAATGTCTTCATTATAATAAACTGGTGATATTCACCATGATTGTAGCAACAATCAAGTTCCATTCGCCCTAGATTATGACAGTGAGTCAAAGGATAGGCATAACCCTCAGATAAAGTACTGAAGTTGGACTTCTGTTCCTTCCAGATGAAAGCAAGCTGCTCCTGATAGTCTCTGCTGACTGGGATAGTGGAAAAAGCATTTGTCAGCCACTTACCAAGTGCCTAGAGGTGCTCTAGGAAAACAGTATCCTCCTGAATCACTTCAATTCAAATCACAAATCACAACCTGATTAACTTTATGATTACCCAAGATTCATCCCCAGACTAACGAAGCATGTTAAATAAGGCTGTGATTCCTGCATGTTTTAGTATGTATTCTCCATTCTAGAGGAAACCAAATTGCTTCTTTGGGGTTATGCCTCCTAAATTTCTAAGAAGAAATGACCTCTTTATATTACAGTTTTAATTTTCCTTACATCAAGCCCCATCCCACCTCCTTTCTTTGCACTCCAGCTTGGGGAGAAGATACTTTATTTAAAGTGGTTTTTAGTACCTGGATTCTCTTTGTGGCTTCTCCATTTATTTATTTAAAATAGGTTAAGTTTGGTAGTTAAGCACTGTAAATCTTATAACTAGAAGAATTTGTGAAAATAAATTTCCAGTGTTATGGAAGAGTTTCTATTTCAAGATGTTATGATGGACAAAGTGGTCATGCATCTAACTTAGTCTCTGTGAAAAGAGGGAAAGTTTAAAAATAAAATGTCTCTCCAATTTCTGGATTAGGAACAGACATGGGGAGATAACTTACATGTGTGTGAAAGACCTATGAAGTATGTGAATTAAAGTCCTAGACTGCAATGGTAAAATTTCAGATAGGGAAACTTTCTTTTTGCCTATATGGACATCCATAAAGTGCTTCTGTGTAAATGAAAGCAACCTAATTTCCATTTGAAATATGAAAATTTGACTTTATTATTATCAGTTAAAGTCTTCTTCATGTCTTATGAAAAATCCTGACATCATATCCATTACTGTTAATTTTAAATAGTGTAGCTTTTAACCCTGGCTGGGTTGCACAGTTGGTTAAAGCATCATCCCATACAGGCTCTAACCCTGGTCAGGACACATGCCTTGGCTGCAGGTTCAATCCCTGGTCAGGGCGCATACAGGAGGCAACCAATTGATGTTTCTCTTTCACATTGATGTTTTTTTCCCTCCCTCCTTCTCTCTCTATAATCAATAAAAACATTTTTAAAAATTAGGAAAAATGTAAAATTGGCTACAAATCTGACACATTAGCATTGGTGCCAATTTCTTTCTTTCTTTTTTTCTTTTTTCTTTTTTCTTTTTTTGGCTCCTAATCTTAGACTTTTTAAAACATTTTTATTGTTGTTGTATTCCATCCATCCTCTTTTTGCTCCCCTCTATCCCCCTCCCCACCCACCCATTCCCCCCAAAGTCAATCCCACTTGTTGTCCATGTCCATGGTTCCTTTTTTTTTTTTTTTTAAGATTTTTAAAAAAGATTTTATTTTATTATTTCTAGAAAGAGAGGAAGGGAGAGAGGCAGAGAGGGAGAGAGACATCAATGTGTGGTTGCCTTTCACCTGACTTCAGCCACAGATCTGACTGGATATCTGGTTTGCAACCTTGTTATATGTCCTGGCTGGGTAATCGAACCTGCGACCTTTGGGTTCGCAGGCCAGCACCTTACTCACTGTGCTACCAGTCAGGGCCATGGTTCCTTTATACTAGGTTCTTGTCTAAGCTGCTCCCCTTCCTTGCCACTGCCTCCCTCCTCCCCCCAACCCCTTTCCTCCTGACCACTGAAGGCCTATGCACTGTATTCATATATTTGGTTCTGTTTTGCTTGTTGTTAGTTTAGTTCATTATTGTCCTGTAATGGGTGAGATCATATGATATTTGTCCTTCAGTGTCTGGCTTATTTCACTAAGCATAATACTCTCCAGTTCCATCCATGTTGTTGCAAAGGGTACGAGTTCCTTCTTTCTTTCTGCTATATAGAATTCCATTGTGTAAATGTACCAAAGTTTTTTGATCCAATCATCCACTGATGGGCACTTAAGCTGTTTCCAGCACTTGGCTATTATAAATAGAACATAGGTGTACATAGGTTCTTATGAATTGGTGTTTCAGGATTCTTTGGGTATATTCCAAGTAGTGGAATTGCTGGATCAAAAGACAGTTCCATTTTTAGTTTTTTAAGGATGGTGCCAATTTCTAGTTGGAATAGTGATAAAGCTAATGTGCCTTATTTCAAGGGATGGAGGGTCACTGTAAAGATTGACAATGCCAGTGGAACCACACTGCTTGGAGCTCTGGATTGCATCCTGCCACCAATTCATTCAAGTGACAGGCCCCTGCATCTGCCCCTCTAGTATGTCTACAAAATTGGCTGTATTCATATGGTTCCTGTGGGCCTAGTGGAGACAGGTATTCTCAAACCTGGCATGGTGGTCAAGTCAATGTTACAACTGAAGTAAAGTCTGTTGAAATGCACCATGAGCCCTGGCTGGTAGCACAGTGGTTAAGGCGCTGGCTTGCTAACTCAAAGGTCGCAGGTTCGATTCCCCAGCCAGGGCACATAACCAGGTTGCAAACCAGGTCTCCAGTCAGGTCTGTGGCTGGAGGCAGGTGAAACGCAACCATACATTGATGTTTCTTTCCCTCTCTGCCTCTCTCCCTTCCCCTCTTTCTAAAAATAATGAAATAAAATATTTAAAAATAAATAAATAAATAAATAACATAAAAAAACTATTAAAAAAAAAAAAAAAGAAATGCACCATGAAGCTTTGAGTGAAGCTCTTCCTGGGGATAATGTGGGCTTTAATGTCAAGAACGTGTCTGTCAAAGATGTTTGTCATGGCAATATGGCTGGTGACAGAAAAAATGACCCACCAATGAAAGCAGCTGGCTTCCTGGCCCAGGTGGTTAATCTAAACCATCTAGGCCAAATCAGTGCTGGATGTGCACCTGTGGTGAATTGTCATATAGTTCACATCGCTTGCAAATTTGCTTAGCTGAAGGAAGGGATTGATAATTGCTCTAGGAAAAGACTGGAAGATGGCCTGAAGTTTTTGAAGTCTGGTAATGCTGCCATTGTTTATATGGTCCCAGATTAGCCCCTGTGTGTTGAAAATTCCTCTGATTATCTTCCTCTGGACCATTTTCTGTTTGTGACATAAAACAGTTGCTGTGAATATCATCAAAGAAGTGAAAATGAAGGCAGCTAGAGCTGGCAAAGCCATCAAGTCTGCTTAGAAAGTACAGAAGGCTAAGTGAATATTACCCCCAATACCTGCAACCCCTGACTTACTTCATAGTGGGAGAACAGTCTTAGAATTGTTTGTCTCAATATGCAACCATAAAAAGACACATACAGCCCTGGTTGGTAGCACAGTGGATAAGAAGTTGGCCTGCAAACCCAAAGGTCACTTGTTCAATTCCCAGCCAGGGCACAGAGCCAGGTTGCAAGCCAGGTCTCCAGCCAGGTCTGTAGCTGGAGGCAGGTGAAAGGCAACCATCCATTTGTGTTTCTCTCCCTCTTTACTTCTCTCCCTTCCTGTCTCTCTGGAAATAATAAATAAAATTTAAAAAAAAACACACATACAGATCCCATTTGTTAAAGGTAATAAAGAAATCCCAAATGTAATAATGAATTTTATCTGAAAAGTCAAAAAATAAAAAACACAGACATATACACAAGAACTGTTTGTATCAACTGACCACTTAAGTTTAATAGTAAAACACTGATTAATGATTACAATGCATCCTAAAATCTTCAGAAGGAAAGCCCTGGCTGTTGGCACAATGGATAAAGCCTGCAAACCCAAAGGTCACTGGTTCCATTCCCCAGCCACAGCACATAATCAGGTTGCAAGCCAGGTCCATAGCTGGAGGCAGGTGAAAGGCAACCATAGATTGATGTCTCTCTCTCTCTCTCTCTCTGCCTCTCTCCCTTCCCCGCTCTCTAAAAATAATAAATAAAATCTTTTTAAAAAATCTTCAGAAGGAAAGGAGAATGTTTTGTGGACTATTTGGGGGGTTTTGTGTGATAGTTTTTAAGTTACTAGCTTTTAAAATCAGTACTTTTTTCATGGAAACAACTTGACCAAAAATGTGTCACAGAATTTTAAGACCCATTAAAACAAAATTTAATGAGAAAAAAAATGAAATTGTTACCACAACTACAAATCAAACACTTCTCAACCCAGTATATGAGGACAGTATTACTCTGATGTCAAAACCAGAAAAATATAGTAAAAATTTTTTTAAAAAACTATGGACCAACATGCCTAATGAATGTAGACTTAAAAATTTTTTAACAGCTTTGGCTATTGTTTAATGGATTGAAAACTGGCCTGAAAACCAAAAGGTGATGGTTTGATTCCCAGTCAGGGCAGATACCTGGGTTGTGGGCCAGGACTCCAACTGGGAGTGCATAGAAGCAACTATACATTGATGTTTCTCTCCCTTTCTTTCTCCCTCCCTTCCTCTGTCTCTGAAAATAAGTAAAATATTTTGTAAAAATTCTTAACAAAATAGGCCCTGGCTGGTGTGGCTCAGTGGATTGGTGCTGGCCTTTGAACCCAAAGGTCACTGGTTTGATTCCCCAATCAGGGCACATAACCAGGTTGCAAGCCAAGTCTCCAACTAGGTCTTTAGCTGGAGTCAGGTGAAAGGCAACCATACATTGATGCTACTCTCCTTTTCTTTCTCCCTCTCTGAACTTCTCTCTTAAAATAATGATAAAACTTTCAAAAATTCTTAGCAAAATAGTAGTAAGTAGAATTTACAAATATATAAAAAAATTTAAAAGATTTTGTTCATTAGTTTTAGAGAGAAAGGCAGGGAGGGAGGAAGAAAGGGAGAGAAACATCAATGTACAGTTGCCTTTCACCTGCCTCCAGCTAAGGACCTGGCTTGCAACCTGGTTATTTCCCCTGACTGGAGAATCAAACCAGTGATCTTTGGATTTGTGAGCTGGCACCAATCCACTAAGCCACACCAGCCAGGGCACTAAAAAAATAACTTTTAGAAGACAACATAGGAGAGAATATTTGAAACCCAGGACCTGGTAATAAGTTCTTAGACATGACATCAAAAGCACAAGCCATAAAAGAAAAAAGAAATCGATAAATTATGCTTTATCAAAATTAAAACTTTTGGTCTACAAAATACCTTGTTAGAAGTATGGAAAGACTGGTAGAAAATGTTTGCAAACCACTTATCTTTCAAAAGACTCATCTAAAATGTATGAAGAACTCTCAAAATTCAACAATTAAATAACACTAATAATCTGAATAGAAAATAGATAAAAGATGAAGGGACATTTTACTGAAGAGGATATAAAGATGGCAAATAAGCATGGGAAAATGTTCAGTATCATGACCAATTAAGGCAATGCATATTAAAACCACAATAAGATACCACTATATACCAAACAGAATGGCTAAAATTTAAAAACAATTTAGCAGAATCCGCCAATTTAAAAACAATTTAGCAGAATCCGCCCCCTGCCATTAATTTCCTGATCCATGGAATGAGGAAATTATGGCAGAAAAGTCCAAACGGAAACCCCTGGGGCTCTACATTCCTACCAAAGTGTAAGTCAAGAGAACTATCGCATACTTAGGGGAAAACATCAAAAATTAGTTACATGATCAGAGTTAAAGAATGCAGAGAAGGTGCCCTGCTTGGTGTGTCTCAGTGGACTGGCCTGGGAAACCAAGGGTCGCTGGTTTCACTCCCAATCAGGGCACATAACCAGGTTGTAAGCCAGGTCTCTCGTCAGGTCCCCAGCTGGAGGTAGGTGAAAGGCAACCATACATTGATGCTTCTCTCCCTTTCTTCCTCCCTCCCTGCCCTTCTCTCTAAAAACAATGAATAAACATTTTTAAAGATTTAAATTATTATTTTTAGAGAGAGGAGAAGGGAGAGAGACATCAACGCATGGCTGCCCTTCACCTGCCTCCAGCCACGAATCTGGCAGGAGACCTGGCTTGCAACCTGGCCATGTGCCCTGGCTGGGGAATTGAATCAGCGATCTTTGGGTTCTCAGGCCAGCACCTTATCCACTGCACCACCAGCCAGGGCTCGAATAAAATCTTTTTTTTTTTTTTTTTTTTTTTTAAGTAAAAGAAAAATGCAGAGAAGGAAATTTCTATCACATCCCCATTTAATTCACCAGTTTGGCCTGCGCAGCAGTTGGTAAGGTCTTAGTAAATGCAGCATTTTTTAAAAAATTTTATTGTTGTTGTATTACATCCATCCCCTTTTTGCTCCCCTCTGTCCCCCTCCCCACCCGCCCACTCCCCCCAAAGTCAATCCCACCTGTTGTCCATGTCCATGG